>JAOTRH010419902.1:0-34519 GCA_034768845.1 Heliamphora exappendiculata
AAGCTTGTAGAGGCTTTGAATACGCCCGGAAGTATTCTGAAATAGTGGAAATACTCAAGGGAGATCTTGAGGAGTGGGCGTAGGCTAAGATCAAGCCGAACCACTATAAATCGCTGGTGTTTGATTCTTTATTTATATCCCTCTTCTTTTGATATTTGCTTGATTTCACATTTGCATATATAGTTGTCTGGCAATACTAAAAAAAAGTAAAGGTTTTCATAAAAAGTATTTAATCTCCTTTTCTGCTAAAGAAACCCAATTCACCCCCCCCCCTCTTGGGTTGCCTTGTTCTAACACTATCGTATTGAGAAAATTTCTTCTAGTTTATGAGAATCCTAAATATTATCATAATTCTACTTTTCAAACCCTATATTAATAATCAATCATCCTTTGATGTAAATTTGCCAACATGAGTACGCGTAGAACAATCGATAGTGAAAACATAAATGAATTTATGACAGTAGTTAATGCACAAATAGATGAGACGTGTTAGATAATCTTTATGTTAGCCCAATCGCGTGAGTAGGACCGACAACCACAAAATCCAAATTTGGCCCCTCCTAATCACGATAATCCACCCTCAAATCGAGTTCAAAACTCGATAGAAGGTTCGAATATGAGGGAGTTCTTAAAAATGAAGCTGTCAACTAATAAAGGTGGGCTTGATCCAATCAAAACCAACGAATTGATAGCAGCAATGGAAAAGATATTCGAAACGGTGACGTGTTCCATAGCACAGAAAGTCAGTTTGGAAACTTACCAACTCGAAGGCGAGGCACAAAGATTGTGGAAACTGAAGAAGCAAGACGACCCGTAGGTAGAATAGGAGTAATTCCTAGTGTGTTTCCAAGAATAGTATTTTCCTCAATCCCTACGAGAAGCAAAATGCACTGAGTTCTAACAACTCAAGTAACGAGAAAAAATGACAGTTTCAGAATACAAGACAAAATTTACTAATTTAGCAAAGTACGCCCCACACATCATCTACACTGAGCACATGAAGGCCCAAAAATTTAAGGACGAATTGAAGCCTAAAATTAGAAGAATGATTTAACTTATAAGGCTATCCACTTGCGCTGACGTTGTCGACTAAGCGTTGATAGTAGAGCAAGAGAATAACGAAAGCCTCTAGCTCTCCGAGAAACGAAAATATCAAACCGCGAATTCGAGAAACACTAGAGAGAAGAACTCAAAGAAGCAAGATGCTGGAACGATAAAAAAGGACAATTGGAGGACCACATGTTCAACGTGAGGAAAGGTTCACTTGGGAGTCTATTAGAAGGCAACCAACAAATCCTGCAACTATAGTGTGGAAGGCCACATAAAGAAGAATTGTCCGGAACTCCTAGCAATTAACGACAAAAGGGGAAACTCAAATCAAGGGATCGAGAATGCAAGAAATCAACCATAAGAGGCACGAAAGAACGACAACACCACCCAAAGCCAGGGGAGGATGTAATCCTAGTCTTAGGAGATTGTCAGAACAGAAAGAAGTAATCGCAGGTAATCTCTCCATTTATTTCTTACCCACTTACATGCTAGTGATTCAATTTGACGAGATCTTTTATACTAAGAAAGAAAGAAATATCGGAACCCTTAAATAAAATATTGAGACTAAAAAGGCGACCCAAACAAAAGTTATAGCACCACCGGATATAATAGTTTTGATCAGATATGAACCGACCTAGTTTGGCTTGAACTTACCCCTTAGATAAAAAACTGGAGCCCTGATTTGCTTAAGAACCATGTCATCTTCTCTGACATCCCGGGTCTTAACCTTTTTGTTGAACACCTTGATTATCCTTCTTTAGTACTCTTATATATGATAAAGAGCCTACAACCTTCTTTCATCAAACAAGAGTAGCTCCACCATCCAGTTTCTCTGCCATTCTACTTTCGGAATGTTGGGGTCAGCCACTACTCTCAGTGAAGAGACTTCCACTTCAATGGAAAGCACAATTTCCATTTCATACACCAAGGAGTAAGGCGTGGTTCCCGTTGAAACTCTAATCGACGTCTTATATCCCAACAGTGGGAACAGTAGATGCTCTGGCCAATCTTTGTGTGAACTAATCATTTTTTGTATGATCTTCTTGATATTCTTGTTTGTCGCCTCAACTGCTCCATTGGTCTGTGACCGGTATGGACATGACTTGTGGGCCACTATCTAGTACACTTCAAAGAGGTCCAAGACTTCAAGTTGAAAGTGCGAACCGTTATCTGAGATCACCTTGTGGGGGACTCTATATTGACAAATGATATTCTGTTTGATAAACTTGGTGACATGGAAAGTTTTCAGCTCCAAGTAAGAGGCAGCTTCCACCTACTTGGTGAAATAGTCAATGGCCGCCAAGATAAACTCATGACCATTCGAGGCCTTCGGTGTTATCTTACTAATCACATTAATTTTCCATACTGAGAACGGTCACGGCGACGTCAAGCTATATAGTTAGGATGGAGGAACATGCATGAGGTTTGCATAGATCCGACACTTATGACACCTCCGCACAAACTGGATGTAGTATGTTTTCATTGTCATTCGAAAATACCCTTATCGCAGGATCTTCTTAGCTAAACATATTTCCACTCATGTGAGGCCCACAGACTCCAACATGTATCCCTTTCATCAGTTCTCGATCTTCTTCACTACTGACGCATAGCTTATTGACCTCAGAGTGCCCTCATTTGTACAACTTTTCTCCAAAAATGACAAACTGTGCAAATAATCTCCTTATCGCTTTTTTATCCTTTTTTCTTACATACTTAAAGTATTCTCCCTTCTCTTTGAAATTCTAGATGTCAATGTACTAGGGGAGTTCGTCTATGCTTTCTTCAATTGCTGTTGTCATCTCATATGTAAGTCTTCTTTTATGCTCAATTATTAGTGGCCTCATCTTGACACCAGACGGTATGTCGATCATTGACGCCAAAGTAGCCAGGGCGTCGGTGAACTTGTTGTGCAGTCTTAGTACATAGGCAAAAACCACTAATTCAAAACATGGAATCAACTTCTCAAGCTCTTGGTGATAGAGAATCTGTGTTTCATCTTTGACATTTCATTCTCCTCTCACCTGTGAAACCACCAATGCCGAGTTCCCGATGACTTCTAACTCCTTTTCCCCTAGTTCTAAGGTTGCTTCTAACCCGGCTAAGTATGCTTCATACTTAGTTTGGTTGTTGGTGACTTCGAAGTTGAACTTCAGAGATAAAGGGAACATGTAATTCGTCAAGAGTGACAAGAAGAACTCCTATTCCATAGCCATACTGGTTGGATACACCATCAAAATATATAGTCCATTTATCATCCCTGACTCTCATGAATTGCTCGTCAGGGAACTAAAACTCGGCATCTTCGTCTCCTTTGATCGGTTGATTTGCCAAGAACTCGGCTACTGCTATGCCCTTTACAGACTTTCTAGTGGCGTATTTGAGATCAAACTCTGACAGTAATAGCAACCAACGGACCAGTCTTCTTATTAGTGCCAGCTTCTCGAACAAGTACTTCAACGGTATGCATCTGAAAAATTACATTCACCGTGAAAGATAACATGTAATGCCTTAGTTTTTGGAAGGCTTAAACCAAAGCCCAACATGTCTTTTCTCATGGCGTGTATCATACCTCACTTTCAGTCATCTTGTTACTCAAGTAGTAAAGTACCTATTTCAATGCTGATTCCTCCTTCTTGTGCTAGCATGCATTCTATAGCTGAATTGATCACTGATAAATATAAAAACAATGGCCTATCGGCTTCGGAAGGAGCCAGAGCAGGTGGGTTTTGCAAGTACCGACGTACAGCTTCAAAGGCATCTTGGTATTTCTGGTCCTATTTGAACTTAACCCACTTTTTTCAGCAGATGGAACAACAGCTCATGGGTGATTGTCAGCTTGGCTATGAATCTGCTAATGAGCTGTACTTTTCCCAGAAAATCCCTAACTTCCCACTCGGTCTTTAGGGGAGGCATTTCTATGATTGCCTTAATTTTTAAAGGGTCAATTTTGATGCCTTGTTCAGTGATTATGAACCCAAACATATTTTATGCAGTGACTCCGAATGCACATTTCTGTGGGTTAAGTCACATTTTGTATTTCCTAATCCTTTTAAAGAATTTTCGCAGTGCTATGATATGGCCATCTTGATCCTTAAACTTCACAATCATATCATTCGCATACACTTTGACTTCCTTGTGTATCATATCATGCAATAGGGTAGTTGCAGCCCTCTAATAGGTTGTCCTTATATTCTTAAAATCGAATGGCATCACACGGTAATAGTAGGTGCCCTAAGGTGTAGTAAATGTTGTCTTCTCTATGTCTTCGGGGTCCATTAGGATCTGATTGTACCTAGAGAAGTCGTCTATGAATGAGAAGAGAGTGTACCCTACTATACTATCTACTAAGATGTCAATGTGAGGTAATGGAAAGTCGTCCTTAAGACTGGCCTTGTTGAGTTCCCAGAAATCCACACAGACTCTGATGCGCCTAACCTTCTTTAAGACCGGAACGATGTTGGCCACCCACTTTGAATACTCGGTTACTATAAGGAACCCGGCATTGATCTGCTTGGTGATTTCTTCCTTAATCTTTAATGCCCACTTTGGCCGTATCCTTCTCAACTTCTACTTGATCGATTTTGTATCCGGGTACAATGGGATATGGTGTTGGATGATTTCGGGATCAATGCCGGGCATATCCTCGTAAGACCATGCAAAGACATCCTTAAATTCTTTTAATAAAATTATTAATTGTTCACATTTAACTGATGATAATAAAGAATCGATTTGGATAATTTGTGGATTAATTTCATTACCCAGATTAATTAACAAAGTTTCTTCAATTATTGGTTGAGCGTGCATTTTCTCTTCTCTTTTTATTTAAGGTTTTATTTCATCGGGGACATCCCTTTCAAATTCAAAGTCATCAGAAAGCAGCATATAAAACAAATTGTGCAAAGAAGAGTAATTAGAATCCTCATTTATTTCATTGATATCAAAAAGAGAGGGGATTACAAATTCGAAATCAATGGAAGAGCAAGGTGCACGGACAGACGTGCCCTCAGACTCATTATCCAACTGGTCAGCAAAAAGCAAAATATGAGACTCAAACTCAAGACTTGAATTATGCAAGTAACAAAATTCAAAAGAATAGTTTTTCACATTCTTCGAAGCAACATCCACAGTGAGCCCGATATTGTCAACTGTTGTGCCGCAACTCATCATCAAGAAATCCTGATCGACTATACACATCTGAGCTATCTGATCATTGAACAATGCTCCCATGTTGGTGTCGTTCAGCTTATCTACCTAGTCCTTTTCTTCTTGGAACTTCTTCCCTTTTTTTCTCTCCCTTCTGCTACTTCCTCTATATCAGATAGTTTGTGGTTGAAGAAGATCTCTAGACCCAGCAGTTTTTGATAAGTTTCTTCATTATACCATGGTTCTGGAAAACCACAATAAGGAAAGTCCTTCCCTTCCTTGATGAAGTAGTCATTCAACGTTCCCGCGTACCTGCTCTTTTTTCCTCTCTATTCTTTCTTCAGTTCTTCTCGATCTTCTTTTGTTGGCTTATACCCCATGCCAAAATGCTGCGAGGTTGGTAACACTTAGATGGGCTCCGGGATTCTCTGCTGTTGGTGACCTAACCCCATTCCCAGAAAATAAGACATACGCTTCATCACAGTGACAACATTAGGGTTGATATAGCTCTCTTCCTCTTTTAACAGCATCTACAATGCAGCCTCATCAAACTAAAACCCGTTCAGGAATACATCTCTCTCTTCGTGTTAAACTTTTAGGAGAGTTAAGCCATTTTCTCTCGGGGGTTGGATACTATCTTCCCCATGAATAATCAGTACTGCTCCGTTCTTAACCAGCTTTTTCTTTTGATGGAGGGTAGAACGAACTTCTTGTACATCTGGGTCATGGAGCCATGATCTTCCCAGCAATAAATTGAAGGATGTTGGAACATCCAACACATGGAACTCTACTGAAGTTTTCAACAGTCCAACCCACACAGCAAACGTCACCACTCCAAGCACATTTCGCCTCATGTTTTCATAGTCCCTAACCCCCTGGTTGCTAAGCATAAAATGATTCGGCTTCATCCCCAAACAAATCGCCGTTCTGAGCGGGCAGACATTCAGTGTTGACCCCTTATCAATGAGCGTGTCTAGAACCCACTTTTCTAGACATTTGATGGAGATATGCAGGGGTTTGTCATGGTTTTTTCCTTCTAATGGCAGATCCTTGTTAGAAAAAGAAATTACCATGGGTTCTACAGCCGGTAGGATTAGCCCGATTAACTACTTGGGGGCGACGTCTATCGAGCATTAGCCTCATTCAAAACCTTTAACACGGCTTGTCGGTGCCAGTGCGAAGCCATCAGCAGGGCCCAAATGCTGATGTTGGCCTAAGCCTTTTTTAGCTATCTCAACATAACGTGATCATCTTCCTCTCGTTGCTCTTTCTCCTTTCCCTTTCCACTTGCTTATACTCTTTCTAACTGAACCAGTTGAAAATGCCATCCGCTCCTGGTCAGGTGCTCCACCCCTTCCTCAGGATCCTATAAACCTGGCATTACATTTTTAGCTTGTCTAACCTCAGTGATGTATGGAGAGCTCTTGAATTTTCATAAGTTACTCAAATCACTACTTTTTAGCCTTCCTTTTCTCTCCTTTTCATCTTCAATTGCTCACGTATTGTCAACATTGTTAAACCCCCAGATGTCTTCTTTTATGTATCCCACTTGTGGCTCACAGGCTGCCCAAAACTCGGCCCACTCCTCTCCATCTGACCTCAACACTGTTTGGACTAGCCAATAAGACCGCATTTCATCAATAAGCACCTTTTCAACAAGGAGCTGGGGAAGAGCGATACCGTCTAAAACATGGGAGAACCCGTATGGACATATCGGGTAATCCAACGACCAATCGTCGTTGCATTTCTCATGGTTGCCTGGCTAAATCACTATCTCATACCCATCCCAAGCTGTGTCATCCATTCCTCCATAGCCCACTCATTCCCGGCCATGATCGATGAATAAGATTGATCTTCAGTAGCTGGAACACACGGCCGCGGAAGATATGCCAAGTAAATATAACAACTGGGATCCTCCGGTTACCCTGACTGAATGCAGTTTACACCGGCATGCTTGGCATGATTTGACAACAAATTGGTTGTGGCATTTGGCTTCTGAACGGAAAACAAGGGTGAAATGACCTTGTTATTGATGAGGCCCTGAATTTCATGGCAAAGTCTCAAGTAATTATCAATCAAATGCCCGTGACTCTGGTAGAATGCACAATACTGAGAGGGATTGTATCTTGGTGGCAAGGGGTTCGGTAGTGGCATTGGATCAAGAAGCTTTATCAGACCCTTCTCGACAAGTCAATTCAGGGCTATGGTCAGAGGTATGTTAATAGGATTGAAGACTCCCCTAGCATCTTTTGCTGTGGTGGATGGTTATTTTTGGGGGGTGGTGCAGTAGATGAGGGGTTCGATTGTTCAGACTTAGGGTTCAATAGGTTTACCTCATTTGAATGGGAAACAACGTTGGCAGAGGAAGTGGGTTGGCTCTAATTATTGGTGAGGTAAGGCCTTCTCGGTTTCTAGCTTGGCTCAACTTTCTCAATGTCTCTTGAATAAATTGCGTCCTCGATCTGAACCCTGGCATCAAATAGTTGCTCAAATATAGAGAGAAACTGTGTGACCAAGTAATGTTTTAGAGAAGATTACAGATTCTTAACCACAATTCTCACCTGCTCCTCTGTAGGCCGGTTGGTCATCTTGGTTGCTTTACCTCTCCATCTGGTCAGAAAGTCGACGAACGACTCCCTACTTTCTTAACAGGTGGTCTCAAGCTCCTGGGTGGTCACATCCAGCTAGACGTTGTAGCTGTATTGGCTGACAAAAGTTGTGGCGATGTCCTTTCATGTTCTGGTTTTGGCAACATCCAAAGAAACGAACCATTTTTGCACTTCCCCAAAAAGAGATAGGTAGAACAACTGAGCCTTCAGCTGATCATCTATTCCCATATGAGAGAGAATACCGACATACATCCTCAAATGAATCCGAGGGTCTCCAATTCTATCAAACTTTTCATGTCAAGAATTTTAAACTTGTATGAGAGCTTGGCGTCTGGAAATAAGCACAAGCCTCTAACATCCAGCATGTACTCCTCTACTCCCTTCACCTTCTTTAGCACCTTTTCCATTCTGTCAATCTTATTCGCCAGTGCAGATTCCTTAGATTGGACCATATTTTCCTCTTCCATCACCACCTGGCAAGGAATCCGAGGTGGTGCAGGAACCTGTGGTCCATCGTGACCCTAATTATCATCCCAAAAGTCCTCACAATGGTCATTCGGCTCTTCTTGATATTCATTCATTCCTGGTAAACAAGCCTGAATTGCTCGGATCTGTGTTTGGGACTGAATCTAAGCTTGTGCCTGTTGTTTAACCGCTCTTTGTATATCAGCAATCGTCCTCATCAAAGCTGTCAAGTTCACTTCATTTTTTACCATATCTAATGGTTCTGCAGCCTGTTCAGATACCATATAGAGTCTTTCGATAGTAGATCTGGCCCAAACACGTGTAGGATGCAACACTTTTGACCTAATGATCTAGGACCAGAACAAACCTGAGAACCCAAAAGGAGAGAAATAAGCATTAGAAGCTCCCCAGATAGAACTCCGGCAAAGACGGAAAATTTTCCAAGCATGATACAATAAACTGTAGTAAGGTACAAATGGTGAAACTACGGGATGCCCCGGCTTGGCCTAGACCAATAGAAAACTAGAAAGCATAACACAGCAACTGAAAACCCCAAAAATGAAGCCCAAAAAACCCAACCAATACTATATAAACGAACACACAACCCCCTGGAGAAAGGTTGAAACAAAGGTCCTACGGAAAAAACTGAACAGAACTCCTGGAGGGAAAACCAATCAAGACCAAACAACCTTAAGCCAAAACACGGGCAGGGAGCCGGGGGGGAAAAAACAAACCTACACAAAATAGAGAGTGCTAAATCGACAACCCGAGTAAAGCCTCATGAGAGAGATAGCTATTAGAATAAAGGGGATTATAGAGAAAAGTGTATCTCACCAAAGGAGACCTACACCCATATTTATTAAAAAAAAAGAGGATTATAATAGTTACTGTGGGCATACCCACATAATACCACGTACTATAATATATATAAATATATTAACCCTTACTACTTAACACCCCCCTCAAGTTGGAGCATATATATCAATCATGCCCAACTTGTTACAGATGTAATTGACTTGAGATCCCGGCAATGCCTTAGTGAACAAGTCAGCAAGTTGTTCACCAGATCGAACCGAACCAAACCCGATGGTGCCATTCTTGTACTCATGACGGATAAAATGACAGTCAATCGCGATGTGTTTGGTTCACTCATGAAACACCGGATTCGTGGCAATATAAACTGCAGACTTATTATCGCACCACAATTTAGTAGAACCCATAGGCAGTTCACCTAACTCGATGAGAAGCTGTTGAACCCACATAATTTCAAATGTAGCTAATGCCATGGACCTGTATTCTGCCTCTGCACTTGATCTCAATACCATGTCTTTCTTCTTTCTTTTCCATGACACGAGGTTCCCACTAAAAAAAATAGAGAACCCTGAAGTGGATCTTCTATCAATTGGACATCCTACCCAGTCTGCATCAAAATAGCCCTCAGTACGCGAATGACCCTGATCACAAAACTATAGACCCATCCCTGGGTTGCAGTTGATAAACCAGAGAATACGAACCACTGCATTCCAATAGAGAGTACGAGGATCAGACATGAATTGACTCGCAACGCTGACCGAATAGGCAATGCCTGGTCTAGTCATGGTAGTCAAATAATTAAGTTTTCCCACCATTCGTCGATACCTGTCTGGATGAGGAAACACATCACCTTCACCAGGAAGAAGCTTCATACTTGGATCCATTGGAGACTCCACACTTTTTTCATTAAGTAGACCGGCATCACGCAGAATGTCAATCACATATTTCCTTTGAGAAATAAAGATCCCATGCTTACTTATAGCTACCATCGGGTTTGGTTCGGTTCGATCTAGTGAACAACTTGCTGACTTGTTCGCTAAGGCATTGCCGGGATCTCAAGTCAATTACATCTGTAACAAGTTGGGCATGATTGATATATATGCTCCAACTTGAAGGGAGTGTTAAGTAGTTAAGGGTTAATATACTTATATATATTGTAATACATGATATTATGTGGGTATGCCCACAGTAGCTATTGTAATCCTTTTTTTCTTAATAAATATAGGGAGAGAGATAGCTATCTTAAACTAAGAAAGGGTTTTAAGCTAAAACCCAGGAAAAAGACCGAGATCCTAATACAAACAATGGTTAACCTTAAATCGAATAACCAAACAAAGGTCAGCATATACAAACAAAACATCTAATTAAATAAAAATACATAATCCTATAGGCTTAGCACCTAATGAGGGGTTCTAAGCTACTATATGTAGAAAATGCCGATTTGGTTAGTACTCTAGGTACTTTCTAAATAGAGTCAAACATATACTTTCCATGCCAGATTTGGTACAAGGCATGGTCAAACGGTTCGCAATAACCTTTTTTGCCGCACCTTTCGAAGCGTGCGGCCAAAAGACTTGCTTACTTCCCCAACATTGCCCCGAGACATTAAACTAACCGGGGTATCGGGAAGGCTAAGCGGTGGATGAGAACAATGCAAAATTCATGCGAGAATGCAAATGAAAAAGTATAATTAAGAACCAATTATGCTTTCAAGTTTAGTACTCTTATTTGATTTTGTAAACCAATTCTTAGTAGAGTCGCCAGAAAATACTGTAGTGCCAAAATTTTGAGATTTTATTCAAAAATAGGGAATTCAAGAGATATTTTGAAAAAAATTTAACACCTTGAAAACCAAAAGATTTTGAAAATCCTTTTTATTGAAAATTAGAGTCGCAACTTGGTTTTTGAGAAAAATCAAGAAAAATAAAAAGGAGTTACTGATCTTTAAAATGCTTAACTAGAGAAAACAAGGATCAGGGGGCTAACGTACGAATCGAAAAAGGTGTTAGGAACCCCGTTGGACCAACCATAAGGTTAACCTTTACTAATCATCATTGATTCGTCATTATATTTCTCAAATGCATACAAATATAGAAAATAGAGACAAAGAGGAAACAATCAAAATCAAGTAAGAAAATAGCATGGCATAAGTATATAGAACAAAACAAAGCATAAAAGGATAGCCTAATTCTTAAAGCATGCAAGATCTATACTAAGGATACGTGGTGAAAACCTCATGCAATAAGAAAAAGATAAAATCAATTAGTTATCCCTAATCATATGAAAATGATGCTAAGAAAGCATTATAAGCATAACATGGTTCTAAATGAAGATAAAGTAATCTTAAAGGTTTCTTAACAACAATCATGCTGGAAACATACTATAGGCTGCATAATGTACATCATACGGAACTCAACAGAATGCTGTGGAAGGCAAAATTAAGCAACTAGAAACAGAACAAGGTTTTGGCCGTAACATATGAATGTTGCGGTCGCCAAGAAAGTGGGAACAAAGCATGCGATCGCAACATTGAGTGTTGCGACCGCACTAATGTTAGTGCCAGAATGTTGCGTCCGCAACATTAATTGTTGCAACCGCAAGAATATAGACACTATTTTACTGAATTTTAAAGGACAGTGTGTTGGGTGCAAGCATACAATGTGTTTATAATAATACATAATAGAATCACATAGTCAATTTTCTTCAATCAATCATACAACGGAAGCATGGATACTTTTGATTAAAATGTTGGATTAGGTATACTTAACAATGTAACTGAGATAAGGAGATTTAATAATAACAAATTGAATGAACAAACACGCAAACTATGGGATGAAATCTGAAATTGAACCCGACCTCCCCACAGGGGTAAAAAATGTGGAGAGAAAAATGTCAAGGTTCCAACAAGAGTACCTTAAGTGCAAAAATTTGGGCGTGCCCTCAAGTCGTAGGGCTCAATGCTCATCTATTCGGTCCTCGAAAAAGTGCTCCAATTCTAATACTCGGGAAATAGGAATGTAGAGAATATTAGGAGGCGGGTCGAAGATGCAGCAGAGTATCGGTGTACTTCAATCCTTCTCTCAAAATCGTACTGAAGGTACATTTATATAGAAAATATCACTCAATGAGGTAGTGACACGTCCTAGGCTCAGAATATGCTCAAAAAGATTACAGCCACCACATTTGAACGTTGCGACCGTGAGGTTGGTTGTTGCGATAGTGAGGTTTTTTAGGGTTTCCAAGAGATTCATGTTGCGATCGCTACCATCAAGGGGACGGTCGCAAGATTCAAAGGTTGTGGCCTCAACAACTTGGGCCAGTGAACAACCACGTCTCACGGTTTGAAGGTTACGGCCTCAAAGTTCAAGAGCTGCGATTATGTGGTTTGATTTCACAGAGTACTGGCATTGATTTACTTTTTGGCAATCGTTTAGAGACATCATTCCACTTGATTTTCATCATTGGACTCACCCGGATAAGCCTAAGATTTGGCGGGGTCAAATCGAGTTGTCTGCAGGGATAGGCTGTTGCAGCAAGATCAACGACAACAGGAGGACGAGGACGCTGCATAGCACCACGAGCCCCCATGGCTGGCATGAGCCTCTCTCGGGCAAAGACCGTATAGTTATGACCCTCACCCTCAAGCAATGTAGCAGTATCGGTACGCACCATGGTGCAGATAACCTCAACTGTACGAAGGGCATTAGTTTGACACATCCCAGCCAGAGGTGCTCTCGGAACACAAAAGTGATCTTATCCCAAGGACTGATGAACTACACGCTCGCCAAGGTACTACTCTCTGCAGAATAGCCCCTCAAGCAAGACGCGGGTCCGGCTAACCTCCTAGCTCAGCATCAAATCGTCGCCGACTCATTCCTCCATGCCGACCTAGAGGTCCCAACGAACCTACGAGGCAGGAAAGCATGTCAAAAAGCAGTATATATCATAGAATGGGAATAAAGACCAAAAAGGAAAGAAAGACATACCCGAATAGTTGTGAAAGTGTCCAAAAAGTAGCGATCACCATTTAAATCCTTCCAATCGGGCTTCGTGCCCCAGTATCTCCTCGACCATCGAAGCGCCTAAGGGATCACAGAAGGGTTGTCGCACAGATTCACCGGCAAGCGCATGCCTAAGAACTCATAGGCCCAAAGCTGTAGAGATCAAGAAAAACATCAGAACAGCTTAAAAGATATGCAGATATAGAAGTAAAAAGAGAAAGTAGGAGAACAAACAGAGATGTACCTCCAAGATGCGCCAATACCCGCCTGTGCTCCGGTTTGAGGTCCGGGTAGCGATGCTCATATAACCGTAAAGGGTAGGCAAGGCGGCTCCCTCCCAGTCGTATGTGCTAATGCCATCCATCGCCACCCATTGCTGCGAGATAGTGGAGGTGCACCTTATTCTCTAAGTTCGGGAATAAAGTTATCCCGAACATGTCGAGAATGAATGCACGAGCCACCCACTCGAAGTGGCATGCCTCAGAGCAAATGAAGTTCCTGAATGTCTTCCTTAGCCATGTATACCTGAAACTCCCATTGTCGATAGCTGAGAGTACCTGGCCGAGGAAGTATGAGAAAGCCTCGTCACTCTAACTGATGTCACAATCAAATGGAATTGGGTCTCCACCTACTCGGATCCCAATGATGAGGGCAAAGTCAAGAGGAGTAACTGTGACCTCGAAGGCAGGAAGGTAGAAGGTGTTGGTAGTGTCCCACCACCTCTCCACTAGTGCTGTAAGTAAGACCCGGTCATTACTGGTCCCCTCCAGCACGGTGATGAAGTAGTCGAATCCTCCCTCGTCAACAATGTCTCTACTCCGCTGTGGAAGGGCCGTGTACAACTCTAGGACATCGAAGGAGCCACCATGACTTTGAATGCGAAGCGTCCCCTAAAACAAAACAAAACAAACGAATCAGTGACCAATAACAAAATCTAAATCAAAATGCACAACGAGATAACTAAAACAGGTTCCTAACTAGTTTTTCAAAACTAAAACATACGAGTTACCTATTTTTTTATCCAACAGATGATAATCAAAACAAAATTTCAAATCTAACTTCAAATTCACTAAACGGATTCCAAAACAACTTCATGTAATCCAAACCTCATTCAAATTTAAATTCAATTTTCAATTTTCAAAAAACAAAGTTTTAAATTTCCAACCAAATCCAAAATTCGGTTTTTGATTCTCAAAAGACGAACCCGACTTAAGATAATTTAGGTTCAAATTCAAGTTCCGACGTTAAAATTCAACTTTAAGTCAAACCAAATTCGCTTCATTTCAAAATCTCAAAATCCAAAATCTTGTCCCCATTTTAAATCCAATAACAACTCAATTCAATCAATCCAATTTTTTTAAAACTCAATCCCAAATTCAAACGTCAAGATTCAACTTAAAATTCAATAGAAGCTCGACTTTGCTCAAAATTTAGTTCAATGCAAAACAAACCTTACTCAACTTGTCCCAAAGCAAAAACCCAAAAGTCGAAAGCCCAAATCCAACCGGTTCAAATCCATTCAAATTCAATTTTTTTCAAAATAATCAACATTCAAACTTCCCAAATCCCAAGTTTCTATCTTAAATCAACCTAGTTTTAAATACAGTTTTAATCCCAAAACCAAAACTCAACCTGGTTTCCTTTCCAAGTCAAACCTACTTTTCAAATTTGATTCAACCCAAAATCTATCTCAACCAAAAAAACTCATTTTATTCAAAGTTTTTTTCGAATTCAAATTCCAAATTAACCAAATTTTGCCCAAAACCATTTTAACCAATCAATTTCAAACTCAACGGAAGGTTCAAACAGTTCATGTCCAATCCAAATCCTAATATGATTTCCTTTTCAAACTCAAAATTGACCCCATCTTCAAGATTTGATCCAATCCAATCCAATTCAACTTCAATTCAAACGCAACCTCAAGTCAATTTCAGCCCAATCTCATTAACTCATTTTCAAATTTGATCCAAATTCGTTGACATAGTTTTAAACTCAAATTTTTATCTTAGAATTCAATTCAACTTGATCCAATCCATTCAAAATCAAATTCAAGATAAGCTACTCAACTATAGTTCAATATAATCATTCCAAATGAACATGCGAGTTTTCATTGATTCTCATATCAAAGTGAGTAAACAAAAAAATTTTGCTTACCCAAGGTTCGTAGCTGAAAGATGCTCCTCGCGATGCTGAAGGAGAAACTTGTGCTCGTTCACCACGTCAAAAGGATGAACTGCTTCATCCCGGGCCTCATCAATTGGTGATGGAAAGGAATGTACGTGTCTAAGTTAAAATGCTCTGACATGCCTGGTACAGCACCAAGGAGAAGCACCTCCTCTCCACCTTCACCCTCAGCACCACCTTCAACCGTTGATGCTTCCTCATTGCCACCACCGTTGCAGCCGCCATCTCCTCCTTGGCCGCAGGCCGCTCTTCCATCACCGACAGCGCCACCCACGTCGTCACCCACAAATTTGAAGCCTTCTATCACGATAATGTATAGCAGGGGAAAGAGGGAGAGAAGAAACATCTTTGAAGAAAATTGAAAGTCGAGAGAGAAAGTGAGAAAGCTTGAGAGAGTCGAGAGCTAGAGAGAGTCGAGAGACCGAGAGAAATGAGAGCGGGAGATAGTGATGTTAATTCTAGGCAACCCAAGAGGAGGCTGAATTGGGTCTTAAAAAATAACAATTTTAAAATCTTTTCGAAAACCTTTTAATAAAGCAATCAAATATTAAAACAATGCAAATATTAAAGAGGTTAGAGATAAAGAGATAGAACCGAACACTAGAGATTTACAGTGGTTCAGCTTCTTCTAAGCCTACATCCACTACTCAAGTTCTCCCTTGAGTATTTTCGCTATCTAAATTGCTTCACGAGCGCATTCCAAGCCTTTACAACTTCAAGAGTTCACTTGAGTAAACCGAATATTTACGAGCATATTCACAAGCCTAAAAATAGTTTCAAGAAGATCCTATGAAAATAATTTCCTATTTTTTTCTAATCTCTCTTGAACTCTTCTTTGATAAAATTTTCTAACTCACTAAAAGGATAAAGAGTGACTCACCCTTGAATACAATAAGTGGAGTGTATTAATAAAAAATACTCACTCTTTTTACAGAAATAATTTACAATAAATGATAAAGTAAAGAGAGATGAGGAATAAGAGCTGGAGATTCAGCAATAAATGAGGGCTTGAAAATTTTGAGTTTGATTCAAGCAATAGAACAGTAGATGTAAGTCTCCAGTTGGAGTAAATGCTGAGAAATTACTTCTTATATAAGCTCTTATGCATTCATGACCGTTGGAGGTAGGTGGAAGCAATAAATTCCAAAAATTCAACCGTTGAGATCTGCCGCGAGTTTGAATTTTCGTCGCAAGTGTCACACAAATGCATTTGGTGTCAACACAAAATGTCTAGGGCGGGTCCTTTTGAGTGGATGGGTCGACACAAATAATCTGAGGGGTCGACACAGTTTTACACTCTACATTACCAACATCATGATGTTAACACATTTGGATCTGGTGTCGACTCATTTAAAACTTCAACATCCGGAGGAGCCACTTTGTGTCGACTCAACTTGCCTTTAGTATCGACACTAGAATCTGCAGGAAGCCTCAGTAATTTTGTGTCGACACATTTGGACTTTGGGGTCGACACCAAAATTTTTCAGGCAGGCTCAAGACTTTTGTGTCGACTCATCTTCAACTGGTGTCGACACCTCAAAATCTGCAGGTGGCCTCAGTTGTTTTGTGTCGACACAATTTCTATTTGTGTCGACTCAAATTTCCAGATACCAAAAGTGAGGATCACTATTGTGTCGACACAAATGTAATTTGTGTCGACTCATTTTGAGTCCCGAGAGCAACGGCTCTTTTGTGTTGACACAAAACTTGTTTGTATCGACACTAACTTTGATACCTAGAAAATAACTTCATGAAACTATTAGGGTGTCAAACTATTTGTTCAAAGGGATTGACACACTTGATGTGATTCAAGTATACTTTGCCTTAAAAGTATTTGACTTATTTTTCAATTAGATTCAACACAAAATATTCTTATTTAACAATATGTGAGTGTTTTAATCCTTTTGAGAGTTAAGTCATTTCTTTTTTGCTAAAGTGTCAAATTATTTGCTCAAAATGTGTTAATACTTTCATTTTGAGAAATATAAAGATATTATCCTTTTAAAGCCATTTATTCTTGAAAAATAAATTATGAAAATTATCAAAATCAAAATAAAAAGCCCTTGGACTAACAATCTCCCATTTTCTTGATGATTACAACCATATTAGCATTTTCTAAAAAATATTTAAAAATATTTTTCAACAAGGGTTCTCCCCTTATCAGTATACCTTGAACAACATATATAATCATAAAGGCTTGACATTCAAACATTATGATAGCACATATTTTGGATATGATTTGCAACAATTGATCAAGAAACATTATGAGTTTATTAAATTTTGTGCAAAATGATTTATCCAAAACTCACATCCAAATATTCATAGCAAAAATATTCAACAATCATCCATGGGCATATAAACAAGGTATAAATAGTCATTCACCCAAGATATATATTTCATTGAAATTTAAACTATCATCTATTCAAACCATTCAAACCAAACATTTTAAATATTTTTAAAACAACCATTCAAACTATTTAAACAATCAACCCATGCAACCAACCAAAAAGAATGTATGAGTTACATCTTCTTCTTCAAAAACTTAAAAAGATAATGTTGTTTTCTTCTCTTCTCTTCCCTTCACTTCTGTACTCTCCCCTTTTGTTTCTCTTTTCTCCCCTTCACTCCTTTACCTATGTTTTCTCTCCCTTTTTGTAATCTTCAAAAAAAAGCTACTGGTCATTCATGAAATCTTTGAATCTCTTCTTCTCTGCGGCTCTCTATTTGCTGGTTGTGGTTCGTTCCTTGGATGCACGTCCTCGCTCATCTTTAGCCTCAGCAGCAGCCATTTCTTCATAGCGAGCAGCCAAAACAAGGTCTGCTTCCTATTTAAGTCGCGCAACCTTTTCTTTCTTTGTTTCTTTGGACTTGAACTGTTTGGCCCAGGCTTTTTTAATCCACTGGAGGTGTTCTTCCACTTTTTGAGAATTGTCTTGAACAGTCAAACCACACCTTTGTCATATTCTTTTCGAACTTTTTGTAGGATAGCATTGTTCGCATTTATAATGGAGACGAAACCATCGTCCATTGTGCGACACAGTGATCATCCGACGTTTGTGGCTCGTTCTACTTCTTTACGCAAAGACCAGTTGGATTTTTCAATAGATTTTACTTTTTCAGAAAGGGCAGAGATAGTGTGATTTAAATCAAAAAAGTCTTGATCGACTTTTTCTTGAAACAGAGTCACTTTTGAGGATAAAGAGTTTAATAGGGAAACAACTTCAGATAAATAAAAATGGACAAGAGCAAGGGAGGGTGCAGGTGGAGCAAATGTAAAAACAAGAGGAGGAACCAAAGATGGACCAGGAGTGTCAACGGTCCATGAATATCAGGTCGAGAGGGAGGAGAATCAAGATCTAGGGAAATAGAAGGAATGTCTCGAGGTGCAAGAGGGGGAGTTCTTGTAGATGCAGGAGTACCACGACAAGTACTAATCCAGACACCATCAACATTTGATATTTGCGTATGTTTGAAAGAGGAGCTATCATACAAGTCATGTTTTGAAAAGGCAACAGCCTTCTCTTCAAACAGATTAATGCCAAAATGGAAAAAAAATTTGGTAAGATACATTCCATGTAGGAGAGAGGAGTTTGACATACTGTGGGAATGCAACATGTGTAAAATGAACAAAAAACCCAAATCTAAGTTTTGCTGTTGAGGATGCACCACGTGATGAAAATGTGCATATAAGTAACATCACCAAATTTTTCTATTTTGAGTAGAAAAATGTGGTTGACCATGTGATGTAATATGCGCATTTTTTGTTTCAATGAGTTAACCTCTAAGGGCTTGGATGGGTCAATCTTTTCATCCTCAAAGATGTTTTTCACATATTCAAAAAATGTAAAACCTTCTACCTCAATGGGTTTCTGGTTTTGATAAACACATATTTTTCCTTTGGGAATCCCAAGAATTTTGTTTACAGAGGAGGGAGTCAGAACAATATTTTACCATTCACCCATGTAGTGATGGTGGTGATTGGAATAAGGGATATGTGAAAATGTGCATAGAAAGACTTGATTAAAGTGGGATAGTGTGGTTCTTTGATTTGAATGAGCCTTTTTCACCTAAGGCTAGAAAAGAGATCTCCAAATCTCATTTCTATGGAATCAAAGAAGGAGAAGTCGATAGAATGACCAGGAATAATTTTTCGATTTGCAAATGAAGAAAAATAAAGTTGTCAGATTTTAGGAGATTTGAAGGAGATTACCTCTGAAATTGCTACGTTTTCCCGTACAGTCTCCGTCGCCGTCACCGTTGTAAACTTCTTTTTTTTATGACTTAGGGTTTGAAGAACCCTCGCCGATCGATCGTTTGGATCCTTTACCCATTACTTTCGGAGACATTTTGATGGAAATGGGTTGAGATTGAGGATTGAAAGGGTAAGAAGACGAGGGGTCGACAAAGGGTTTTGAAAGAGAAAAGGCAGGAGATGAATCGTTTTAATAGAGAGAGAGAGAGAGAGGGAACGAAGTGACTGTTCGGGTCAGACGTGTCTATATATAGACTTAACGATTTGTGTCGACACAAATTACATTTGGTGTCGACACTATTCGTATCAAGTGTGGGTATCGAAATAGAGAATTGGTGTCGACACATTCGGCTATTTAGGTCGATACGATTAACCTTGGTGTCGACACAAATTTACCGAGAGTCAAGGAACCAATATGGTGTTGACACTGAATAGAAAGGGGCAACACTTTTCTCACAGTGCCACTTCTAAACAGTTTTGTATCAACACTACACACATTTGTGTCGACACTTTTTCAAGTGGTGTCGACACTTTTTCTCATACAAGAAAGAACATTAAATGCTTTGAAATGCAATAAAAAGACATGGTTAGTATGGTATATAAATCATGAAATAGGAGCACATAGCATACCAAGTTATCTTCTTATATAGCATATTCTTTCCTCATTTAAGGGTTTTGTGAAAATGTCCGTCAATTGGTAATCCGTGCCTATAAATTCAAGTTTGGTATTTTCTTTTTGCACATGATCTCTTATGAAATGATGTCTAATCTCTATATGCTTGGTTCTTGAGTGTTGTATAGGGTTCTTGGATATATTAATTGCATTAGTGTTATCACATTTTATAGGAATACAATCTAAGTGAAAACCATAGTCTTCTAATTGTTGTTTCATCCAAAGAACTTGTGCACAATAGCTTCCAGCTGTAATGTACTCAGCCTCGGCTGTAGACAAGGCCACTGAGTTCTGTTTTTGCTAAATCAAGAGATTAGTGAGTGTCCTACGAATTGACAAGTACCACTTGTGCTTTCCTATCTACTTTGCATCAGGTAAAATCTACATCTGAATAGCCAAATAACCCAAAGGCTATTCCTCTAGGATAAAATAATTCTATGATTTGTGTACCTAAAATGTATCTAAAGATGCGCTTAACTGCGGTCACATGTGATTCTTTAGGATTAGATTAAAATCTAGCACACATGCAAACACTAAATATAATATCCGGATGATTAGCAGTTAAATATAAGAGAGATCCGATCATACCTCTATAACGTTTTTCATCTACTGCTATGCCATCTTCATCTTTGTCAAGCTTCGTTGTAGGACACATTGGAGCTCCCATTGGTTTTTCCTTAAGCATGTCGAACCTCTTCAATATTTCCCTCGTGTATTTAGATTGATTGATGTAGATTTCTTCTTGAATTTGTTTAATTTGGAGTCCGAGAAAATAATTTAGCTCACCCATCATGCTCATTTCGAATTCTCCTTACATACACTTAGCAAAGTCTTTGCAAATAGATTCGTTAGTTGCATCAAAAATTATACCATCTACGTAAATTTGTACAACTAGCATGTCATTTTTTTAGACTTGATAAAAAGAGTGGTATCTACTTTTTCTCTTGAAAACTTATTTTTAATCAAGAATTTGTTTAGCCTTTCATACCAAGCTCTACGTGCGTGCTTTAAACCATAGAGAGTTTTGGTAAGTTTGTAAACATGGTTTAGAAAATTTGACTTTTCAAAACTATGAGGTTATTTTACAAAAATTTCCTCAGAGATAAAACCATTTAAAAGGCACGTTTGACATCCATTTGATAGAGTTTGAAGTTTTTAAAGCATCCAAAAGCAAACAACATCCTAATGGCTTCAAGTCTAGCCACATGAGCAAAAGTTTAATCAAAATCGATATCTTCTTCTTGATTGTAATCTTGAGCTACCAATCGAGCTTTGTTCTTAAGAACTACTCCATTTTCATTTATTTTATTTCTAAAAATCCATTTTGTACCGATAATGGAGTGCTCCTTAGGTCTTGGGACTAAAGTCCAAACCTTGTTTCTTTTAAATTGATTTATGTCACGTCCCAAACTCCAGGTCATGTGAACACCCACAAACAACCAAACATATTATCCAACCCGAGAATGCACTCTCAATATAAACATACATGCATTGTATATAATTGCCATAAGGTTTACATTACACAGTTCCAACACCGAAAAAATATATATACATACATGAAATAGAAAGAACAAAAAAAAAGACTACAATTCTTCTACCTCTCCAGCAACCCCGAATCAACCTCCGTGATCGGTACCTAAAAAATATTTTAAATTCCACACCGTGAACCAAAGCTCAGCAGATACTAGACAACACATGCAATATAAGCTAAACATGCTAGAAAAACGAGGTGTAGTTTCATACTCTCTTTCAAGCCTTTAAAATAATTTTTACATGCAAACGGGAAGGCAAGGATAACAACCATCTTTTAACTCACTCACAGGAGCCTTGAAAATAGTTTTTAGATCGCGATTCACACGAATCTAAAAAATTAATTTAAAATTAATTTTATCCATCCCATAATACAGTACATGCAATCCATGATACATATAACCGGCCCTCACACGCCGCAACCACAATTCTATCACATAGAAACTGATCTATACATAACAGACATCCGCACACATGCCTATACCACGGGGTAAAACCACTTACCACAGGATAAAACTGCATACCACAAGATAACACCACATGTCACGGGATGAAACCGCCGACCACGGAGCATACCACGGGGTAAAACCACAAACCACAGGATAAAACTGAGTACTACGGGACAACACCGAATCAACACATACATACTAAACCAGGGTTTAAATGCCTAAAGCCACGTACTTTCACTACGTTTCACAAACCACGTCGCATGCTACACGCGCGACTCACACAACACTTACAACCCATGCAACATGCACCACATATATCCGTTCCTCATATCCCACATATCCATGCTTATAAAACCTCTGAGTTTTAAAGTATAAAATCACGTTACACGTAACGATATCAAAATCATATAATTCACTTACATAAACTATACATAAATAAACTACAATTATAATTGCACAAAGCTAGTTATAAATGCACATAGCCATATATAACATCACATCATGACGCCATCAGCCATATAGCCCAGCATCCACTCACATGGACAATCAACCATCCGCAGAACCAAGCCTAACCCGAAGGCCCACGCTAAACCTCTCAAACCACGAGGTCACAAACACCACCTTTTTTCTCAAAAGGACCACAGGACCACAAACGCCCCACACCAGACCATGACGCACACAACCATGCCCCAAAAACTCGCATCTAACCATGCACGCCACCCCCGAGGACGGCATCTAAACAAACACCCGAAGCCACGACACGACTCCGAAAGCCACCACCCAACCAACCGAATCCTGAAAAAAATCCAATAGTATTTCAGTCAATTAATCCCATAACTAATCAATTGAATACCGATAGAAACCAAGCGAAAACCAAGAAACCAACCACCAAACCACAAACAACCAGCCCAGCACCTCAGTCGACTGGACCCCAACCCCCAGTCGACTGAAAACTCTCAGAAAAAGTCAAAAAAAACCAAAATAGAAGCATGTCAGTCAACTGACCTCCTAGGTCCAGTCGACTGACCTCCCAAAACTATGATCCAGTCGACTAACCCTCAAGATCTAGTCGACTGACCTTGCCTAGAAACTATTTTTGAGCTACGATTTCAGCCTCCAAACCTTCAAATCAAAGCCTCCAAACTCCCATCCAACACCCTCGAACATCCACACGCCTAGGCCTAACACTAAGATCTCAAAAGAAACACCCGACACCCGATTTCATCCACCGAAATTTATGAAAATTGGTTTTAAACCCAAAACCCAACTTTTTAACAAAATAAGATCTCATGCAATTTAACCGGTAAAAATACGCATGATTACACGCAGCACTCTTATAAGACATGAGAGTCTAGGATCCTACCTCGATGAGTTAAAAACTCAACGTCTCAAATCACATGCAAAATCGAGTTTCGTCGGAATAAAATTCTGTCTCGATGGATGCGTAGACCACGACGCCAATAACAAGGATCGACTGTTGGATGGTCAAAAATCGAGCCCCGAACCCCCGAGAAATTAGAAAGAAGGCATAGAGAAAATGGAGGAAACTTCGTGGAGAAGTTTTTAAAATATTTTTTAAAAATAACTAACTTCAGATATTTATAAGCCTCCAAAATATCTTTTTTATTTAAATTTTTGAAATTCTCACCACAACATCCCACGGCCCTGGGAACCTACCCCGATCATGCATCAAAACACGTAAAAATATACTATAACGAAAACACGAAATGCGCATCAAAAAATGCCAAAAAAGAAAACGGATCAGGGTCTCACAATTTAGCTCTTCTTGCATAGCTAAGATCCAAAATTCATCGTTTTCGGCTTCCTCAAAAAGTTTTGGTTCAGTCTGGAAAATGAATACTAAATTACCACAAACATTATGTAGAGAGGAACGAGTTTAGCTACCTTGCGATGGATCACCAATGACAAGATCTTTCGGGTGACCATGAGCATACCTCCACTTTTTTGGTAATTCTAAATTTTTTAAGTTTTCAGATTCAGCAATCTGTTGGACTGCATTTTGTTGAAGATTTGAAGCTTCATCTTGATTTGGTTCTTCCTTTTCTTTAATAAAGATCTCTTCAACACATTTTTCTAAGTCTAACAAGTTATCTTCACAAAAATTCTTTGAAGAACCAAAGTTAGCTTCATCAAAAACAACATGTGTAGATTCTTCAACAACTAGGGTCTTTTTGTTGAAAACTCTATACGCTTTACTAGATATAAAATATTCTAAAAAAATACCTTCATCAAATTTTGCGTCAAACTTGCCTATAAGTTTTTTGTTATTGTTTAAAACAAAATATTTGCATCCAAAAGTACAAAAATAACTGATATTAGGTTTTCTTCCATTCCATAGCTCATATGGAATTTTCTTAAGAGAAGCTCTTATCATAACTCTGTTTATGATAAAGCAAGCATTGTTGATAGTTTCGGTCCAAAAGTATCGTGGTAGATTATTTTCACAGAGCATGGTTCTAGCCATTTCTTCCAATGTCTTATTCTTTCTCTCAACAACTCCATTTTGTTGAGGGATTCTAGAAGCAGAGAAGTTATGGTTAATACTATTTTCATTTCAAAACTTTTTAAAATCTTTATTTTCAAACTCTTTACCATGATCATTTCGGATACTTGTGATTTAAAAACTTTTTTCGTTTTGAACTCTCCGAGATAATTTTGTAAAAGAGGCAAAGGCTTCATCCTTATGAGCTAAAAATAGCACCCAAGTGCATCTAGTGAAGTCATCAATGATAACAAAGGCATATCTCTTGCCTCGAATGCTTAAAGTCCTTGTTTGACTAAACAAGTACATGTGCAATAGTTGTAATGGTTTAAAAGTTAAAATCTCATTTTTAGAATGAAAAAAACTTCTAATTTGTTTGCCTTGTTAACATGCATCACACACCTTATCTTTCAAATTTGATTTGGGGTAACCCAATCACCAATTCTTTTTTCAAAAGGTTGGATATTAAGTTCATGTGTGCATGTCCAACCTTTTATGCCATAACCAACTATTATCACTCCAGGCGGCTAAGCACTTGGTGTCATTCTTAGAAAGATCATTGAGAGTAAATGTATAAATATTTTCATGCCTATGACCTTCAAGAATAACTTTGTTATTGGTTGAATCTTCAACAACGCTCTTAGCATCATCAAACACAACTTTGTAGCCTTTATCACAAAGTTGGCTTATGCTAAGAAGGTTATATTTCAAACCATCAATAAGTAAAATATTTTTAATAGAAGGGGAAGTAATTTTTCCAATACAGCAAAATTCTATGATTTTCTCTTTGCTATTGTCTCTAAAAGTCACAAATTCGCCGTCTTTTAGTTTGAGAGATACAAACATCGATTGGTCGCCTGTCGTGTGTCTTGAGAAAACGCTATCGAGATACCACATTCTCTCCTTGAATAAGAATTTGAGACATACCTACAAGGAGAATAAAGTTTTAATTTTTGGTACCCAAATTTTCTTGGGTCCTTTTGTGTTAGTTCCTTGAGGGTGTGTTCCTTTAAGAACCCAAGTCTTCTTGATAGAGTTATTTGAAAGTTTTTTGTGTGGACAGTGTGTGAAAATGTGTGCATGCTCATAACAGTGAAAGCAAGTGGCATTTGTATGATTAGATGATCCCTTGACAAAAATGTTGCTTAGGAATTTTTGTTTCTTCTTGGGCTTATACCTGATTCCAGCTTTGTCAAAAATGTATTTTTGCATGCCCAGAAGTTTATCTAGGTTGTTCTTTCCTTGAGTGAATTTTTAAACGATTTTTGTAAGATCCTCAATCTTTTCACTCAAAACATTGTTTTCTTCCTTCAAAATAGAAACTTATTTTAATAAAACAGATTTTTCACTCTTTAAAGTTTCAATTTTAGCTAAGGAGGAAAGAACTAATTTTTTTAAAATAGAATTCTTTGCACCTATTTTTCTCAACTCATCATGCAAATCTTCAAATACACTTTGCAATTCATCTAAAGAGAAAGGGTCAGAAGTTACCTCATCATCTTCTCTAACCATGAGGCATAAATTTGCTACCTCATCATTCTCAAAGCTACTGTCATCACTTTCACCCCAAGCAGCTATCATGACTTTTTTGACGCCCTTTTTGAATTGCTTTTTGAGCTGAGGATATTCAGCCTTTACATGTCCAGGCTTTTTCACTCATAGCAGCTGATTTCTTCCTTTTTGAATTCGTTCTTGAACTTGCTAGAGTCGCCTTTGAATTTTGTAGGCTCGCCTCGGTGTCCTTCTTCCTCGAAGAATTTTCTTCCTCCTTGTTTCTTATTTCTAAGAAACTTTTAAAATTTCTTTGTGATGAGGGCTATGTCTTCATTTTCATTACTTGAGGAGTCTTTCTCAGATTTTTCTTCATTAATTGAGGACTTGAAGGCGATGCCTTTCTTCTTTTTGTTGTCTTCCTCATCGTCCATCTTGATGTTCATCACATGGATCATGAGAGAACCAAGGAGCGCGTCTAGACTGAGTCTATTTAGGTCTTCTTCTTCTTGAATAGCTGTGTGTAGACACCCCAATTTGATCCCACCCAATCTTAGGTGGATCCGATGATGAAAATAGATGGAAAAGTGCTTTAGTTCGATCCTCGAGAAGTGATTCAAGCTCGGAATTCAAAACTTAACCATCAAAAACCTTTAAAACCAATAACTTGTTGTCCAAGCAATTCCCAAACATGGCGACCGCCAACTCCATTGTAGCGACCGCCAATAGAACTTTGTGGAATCTTTTCCAACATGACGACCGCCAATCCCAACATGGCGACCGCCAACTCACATTGTGGTAGCCGTCAACTTCAAATGGCCTGATGTGTCTAAAAACGTGTCAACATCTCATTTGTTGAAAAACTCTATAAATACCATACCTCTTGTTGGGAATGTATACTGAAAAATCATACTTTTTATGTATTTTATTCTAGGTCCCTAGCATATTAATGAGAAATATTTGAGATGATTTTGCATTTATGATTTTATATTAATATTTGTGATGTATGAATGCATAGTCCATATATTCTATCCAATATTTGACTCGGTGCGTGCTGTACGAAAGATCGGGTCATAGGTTCTGACATATTATACAGGTAGGCTCACAATCGCAATGGACCCGAACATTCCATTGGTACAATTATAGTACATCGTTATAGTAGCTGGTCTTGGCTAGGTCGAACAGATCGAATTCAGGTTGTGGGGATTCGATGTTCGAGCTCGATGTGTTAGTACACTTGGAGTGTATTGAGCAGGGTCAACGGGATGATCGATTCTATACTGACTATATGAATTGATCCATATCCTGAATTATTATGTATTTTACGAACTCTTAATTCTGAAGTGATTGATCAATTGTGTTCAGATGATATACAGTACTCTGAGTCGTCAATGGTTGAGATTTCCTCCATCAGATCAACAATACCGCTGAGTTAGGTACTGGCATTATTTGTCCGATGATTGATAATCAACTGATGAAAATCACGTCCGATTCAGGTTGAGGAGTTCCCCCTCGTGTGCTTTACTTATATGTTTGATTATGCTAAACACATACAGTGGATCTTTGGATCCGACATATCAAAAGGTTAAGCGATGCGGTTGCGAGGAGAAGAGGATAATTAAATCAGGTTGTCAATAACCTAATTTATTTATCAAGAATTCATATCTTAAACGTGGAGAGAATTCAGTGCATTTGATAATTGGAAACTCAAGACATAATTTGAGTTAGGGCCGGGAGTTCAGTCAGGACCTTTAGTGGAATAAGTTCTAGTTCGTACGGGAAATGATCTAACTCGGGGATAAAGTTAGGGATATTTGATTTTCTCATACGGTTAGTCCGAGTCCTATACTTTCTTGTGAACCCTCATGTAGCCCAAATACGCACAGATATTTTTCTTGTTGGATTCAATAATTATTTAATTTAATTGGAATGCCGATTTTGTCGCCGGAGACATTCGGAAATTAAATTAAATTAATGAGGGGAGATTTTGGTATTTGGGACATCTAGAGTTTACATCCTAAGTGGCCGACCCTAGGAGATGAGAGGATTGATTATTAATGTTAAGTATATCTCTTTATATCCTTTTAGGAAAGAGAGTATATACTTAATATAATTTTGATATATTCTTATGTATTAAAATAAGGCTCATTAATCAAACCCTAACCCTAATATTCCTACATAGCCGCTGCCCCCTTCTCTTCTTTGGCATTAATTTATTTTGCCTTTTTGGAAATTATTATGTGAGAAAATACCAAAATGAGGAAGAACACTTCGATTGGAATCGGTGCCCACACATCGTGATCGTCGTAGTGCGTTCGGGTCATACGTGAGAAAGTTGTAAGGTCGTCTTCAACGTATTCAGGATTTCTTGAAACTTTTTGACAAGTTTCATAAAGGTATTAAACAATTGTAATCATTATAGTTTTCGTTTTTCATGAAAATCGCATACGCCGTTTTTTTACGGTCACGACGTCGATTCAAAAAATTCGCTGCATGGCTTTCTCTCTCCAACAATGGTATCAGAGCCACGGTTGCATTTTTCATGAAAAACTATTGTGCTAACCTCGGTTTTGCAGCTATAAGTTGTTATGATCTAGTTATATGTTTGAATGAATGTATGTTTCATTATATCGTTATCATTATCGTATATCTCGATGATTTTTGTTTCGAGATTAGATCGATTGAACACCTCCTACGTGGGGTATAGATTTTTGACGATGTAATATATCATTTCATTTTATTATTCCTGAATCTTTGATGTAATCGTATTATGGAAAACGGAGATTGAAAATGAGACGAAAAGGGATGGAGGCGGCGGCGGCAACATAAGGCAGCAGTAGAGCGCCGACTTCGAGGCTTGTTTTCGGGGCTTTGGGTAATCCTTTTTTACGCAATTTTTTTGCTGAAATAAAAGCTGTCCGTTGGCTATCCGATGGTGGTTTAGTTGTGGTTCGACGGCGGCGGCAAAGGGGTTAAAAACTGCTTCAAAGTTCAGTGCGCGTAATGGCGCCACAACATAATTTTGGCCCTTTGAAGATTTCTTTGGGACACTTTGACATCGTATTTTGACGCAATTATTTTTGGAGATCAAGACCTCGATGTGCTCTATCTACCATAATCATTTGGGGGTTCAACAGTGGCGGTAAGGCGGCCAAACAGCGGCTGAAACAAGGCAGCGCAGGGCTACCAAAGGCGCAGTATTTCAGCCCATTCAAGAGGCTATTTGGCTAGTTTATTTTCAATTTTTTCAGCTTACCAGCGGTGGTTCGAAGGCTGACGAAAAGATTCGGGTCTTTGACGGCTCGTTTAGGGTTCCAAAATCCTAAACGTTTAATCTTTAATTCGAGACCGTCGAATTAAAAAAATTATACAGACGGACCAGATCGTAATGACTATTTATATTTATTTTATCGTTATTTAATATTTATTTATTTGTTTTATTTAATTACGTGGATGATTTTTTATTTTATTTATTTTTTCTTTTATGCATTATTTATTATCGGAAGTATATTAAGAAAAATAATTTTATAAAATGATTAATCCTAACAATTTTTAAAACGAAAAAATAAATAGATATTTATTTATTTATTTATTTTTGTGTTAAAATTAATTAAGATTTTTTAATTAAAATCCGAGTAATTAATTTTCTTTCGCAAAATTAAATAAGAAAATTTTTTGTTTATTTTATTATAGTTAAACAAGAAATATTTTAATTGATTAAAATTGAATTTATTTTAATTAGGAATTAAAATATGTTTAATCGTTTAAAATGAACAAAAAAGAAAAAATACTCGATTTTTAAAATATTAAGTGGGAGAAGGATTTAGTCATAGATAAATCTTATGGTCTCTATCACACGTTCGTGGAGATGTGATTATAGCTCGCGCGCCGGCTTCGACTTTCAGTTTCCATACAGAAGAGTTATAGTCATGGTATCTCTTGCACGAATTTTCGAAAGAAATAGATTTGAGACTAGTGCGAAGTAGGATTCGTTCGCACCGAGCCGAGGGTTTTGACACGCTGTTTTCAAATTAAGAGTAATGGTTATACACTTAACCCGTGAATAAAAATATCCTCTATAAGGAGTCACTGTTTTTATTTATAGGGATCAAAATTTATTGGCTATTTAATTTATTTGGAATGTCCTATATCAAGAAATAAAAAAATCTTGTAGTTCTTTGTTCGTTGATTGTTAGACGTCCACACTACGTGGCCTATCAATTGATGTGACTCATGGCCGGTAATTTTTTATTATGATATTTGGTTTCAGCAGTAAATTAATAAACTGGCATGTCTGTTCGGACGGGTGTTGATTAATAGACGTCCACACTACGTGGCCTGCTTAATCACGAAGGATTCAAGCTGCCAATAATTCTTTTTTACATTAAAAGGTTGAGGAACCCTAATTTAATAAAAGAATTAAAAAGATTTTCTCTTTTGTTTCTCAGGATTTAATAATGACATCATTCAATCCACTAGCGGCAATTCTCAAGAAACATAAACTTACTGGACCAAACTTTATCACATGAAAACGGAACCTCGATATTGTTTTGACTTTTGACAACTATAGGTTTGTATTGCATGACCCCTGCCCTCCCACTCCTCATAATGGATCCACCGAACAGGATATCCAGACTTATGAGAAGTGGGTGATGGCTGATCGGATGGCTAGCTGTTACATCCTGGCATCTATGTTGGATGTTCTGCAAAGTCAGCATCAGTCTATGGCATCTATAGCTAAGATCACGTTGAACCTTACAAAAATATTTGGTGATCAGGGTCGGACAACAAGGCAGGTGACCAAGAGGGCTCTCATGAACACGACCATGGCTGAGGGTACACCTATAAGGAACCGCGTTTTGAAATGATCGGTCTTCTTAACGAGCTGGAGGTTCTTGGAGCAAAAATCGATGCAGAATCCCAAATCGATATCCTACTCTAGTCACTACCTGATTCGTGTCAACAATTTTAACTAAACTACACTATGAACAAACTAGATTTTTCTCTAGCAGAATTATTGAAAGAACTACAGGCAGTGGAATGTGTTATCCGCAAGCCAACCCATGCATTTATTGTTGAAAAGGCTTCTACTTCTAGGCCAAGAGGTGGCAAGAAGAAGAAGAAAGGGCAGAAATAGAAAAATACAAGGAAGGTTGGCAAGGTTAAGCCATCACTTATCAAGACGAAGGTAAAGGCACCTAAGGGCAAGTGCTATTTTTGGCAGAAGTCGGGACACTGGAAGAGGGACTGTCCTGACCGGAAGAACAAGTAAGCTGGAGGTATTGCCTTTTCTCTGGTAGTTGAATCATGTTTAGCGGTTGTATCTACGAAAACTCGGTGTGTAGATACGGAGCCACTAATCATGTCTGTAATTCTTTGCAGGGGTTCCAGGTAACCAGGCAGCTTAGAGAGGGTGAAGTCTACCTTTAAATGAGGAATGACTCCCAGGTGTCTGCTATTGCAGTGGAAAAAGTAGTTCTTTATTTCAGAAAAAATAAATGTTTAATTTTGAAGAACATTTTATATGTATCCCAAATCAGGCGGAACTTAGTTTCGATTTCCTGTTTGGGAAATGTTGGATATTCTGTTTCTTTTAATAAGCTTTCATGCAGTATTATGGTTAAAAAATAATTTATCTGTCATGGTACATTGGAAATGCTCTTTATATTTTACACCCAGTTATTTCTACTGATAAAAATAATAAGGTGAATAATTTACATGTTTTACCACTTTAAAAAAAGTTTTCTCCTTGAACCAAACGCTACTTTGGCATCTTCGTCTGGGTCATATTAATCTAAAAATGATACAAAGACTGGTTCAAAATGGACCTTTAGGTTCATTGGAAGTGGAGGCACTTCCAGTCTGCGAATCCTGTTTAGAAGGTAAGATGACCAAGAGGCCGTTTACGGCCAAGAGACTTAGAGCCAAAGAAGTGTTGGGATTGGTTCACTCTGATTTATGTGGTCCCATGAACATCCATACAAGAGGTGGGTATGAGTATTTTGCCACTTTTATTGACGATTACTCTAGGTATGGATACGTTTACCTACGTCGCTGTAAGTCTAAAACTTTTGAGAAATTCAAAGTGTTTAAGGCGGAAGCAGAGAAGCAAATAAGTAAAAGTATCAAAATCCTACGATCTAATCATGGAGGTGAATACCTCTCTAGAGAGTTCAGGGACTACTTATCAAAACATGGGATAACATCCCAGTTATCTGCACCAGGTATGCCTCAGCAGAATGATGAGGCAAAAAAGAAAAATAGGTCCCTTAAGGAGATGGTGAGGTGCATAATGTGTTATTCAGATTTACCACATTCGTTTTGGGGCTATGCATTAGAAATGGTAACATATATTCTGAATTCAGTGCCTACTAAGGCAGTTCTCAAAACCCCTTTGGAGTTATGGATTGGGCGTAAGCCAAGTCTTAAACACTTCTGTATATAGGGTTGCCCAGCACCCGTGTTGGTGGGAGATGCAAGTATGGTGAAACCAAACACAGATGTCTGTTTCTTTATAGGATACCCTAAAGGAACTAAATGTGATTTATTTTATGAACCTAAGAGTCATAAGGTATTTGTTAGCACAAATATAAGATTCTTGGAAGAAGATTATGTAATAAATCACAAACTTTAATCACAAGTTGTTCTTGAAGAGGTGAGAAATGAAAATTTGATACAACCGGAAAACATACCTAATGAACGGAATGAGATACCACATATCGTGAGTACACAGTAGGAGCTTCCTCGTAGTGGGAGGGTTGTTCGTCAACCCGAGAGGTACATGTTTTTGGAAAAGTCTTACGATAAGATCCTAGAAGAACATGACACTGAACCCAGAAACTATAATGAAGCACTACATGACAAGAATGCACATTTATGACAAAAGGCTATGGAATCTGAGATAGAGTTCATGTTCTCTAATCAGGTGTAGGAGCTTGTAGATCCATTAAATGGGATAAAATTCATCGACTGCAAATGGATCTTCAAGAAAAAGAGAGGAGTGGACGGAGAGGTAGAAACCTTCAAAACTAGGCTTGTTGCGAAGGGGTTTAGTCAAAAAGAAGAGTTCGATTATGAGAAAATCTATTCGCCGGTGGCTATGCTTTAAATCCATTAGAATTCTCTTATCCATTGCTACTCATCACAATTACGAGATTTGGCAAATGGACGTCAAGATGGCATTTCTTAACGGAAGTCTTGACTAGAGCATCTATATGATGCAACTAGACGGTTTCATAGCAAAGGGTCAAGAGCACACGATGTGCAAGCTTAAAAAATCTATTTATGGGTTTAAGCAAGCATCAAGGTCTTAGAATACTCGATTTGACCAGGTGATTAAAAGCTTTGGCTTTGATCAGTGTTCTATCGAGTATTGCGTGTACTAAAAGCACGATGGGCATAAGATGGCATTTCTAGTCATTTATATTGATGACATTCTCCTAAACGAAAATGATATGGGGTTTCTATCTTCGGTGAAGGTGTGGTTATCGAGTCAATTTGACATGAATGACTTGGGAGAAGTGGGCCAAGTCCTTGGGATCAAGATCATACGAGATCGATCACGTAGGATGTTGGGCTTATTCCAAGCCCGTTATATTGACTTGATTATTGCTCAATTTGGCATAATAAATTCTAAGAAAGGATTTATTCATTTTAGACATGAGATTACTCTATCTAGAAATCAGTATCGTAGGACACCTCAGGAGATAGAGAGTATGAGAGGTATTCCTTATGCCTCAGTAGTAGAAAGTCTCATGTATGTCATGCTCTGTACTAGACCAGATATCTGTTATGCCGTAGGCATGGTAAACAGATATTAGTCTAATCTAGGGAAAGAGCATTAGACTGCAGTCAAGAATATACTCAAGTACCTGAAAATGACTAGGGAGTGTATGTTGGTGTGCCAGACTGATAGTCTTATACCTCTTGGGTATACTGACTCAGATTTCTAGGCAGATAGAGATTCTATGAGGTCCATCTCAGGCTATGTGTTTACCTTGGGAGGTGGAGCCATCGGTTGGAGGAGCGTAAAGCAGTCTTGTATTGCTGACTCTACCATGGAGGTTGAATATGTTGCAGCTTCGGATGCAACTATGGAAGCGGTTTTGCTCAGGAACTTCCTAAAGGACTTGGATGTGGTACCCTCGGTACAATCGTCCATTGTACTCTATTGTGATAACAGCGGAGCGATTGTGAACTCAAAAGAACTAATAGTCTACACACAAAAAAAGCACATTGAGAGGAAGTATCATCTCATCCGGGAGATCGTGCAGCGTGGTGACGTGGTAGTTTCTAAGATAGCATCTGCGGATAACCTAGCGGATCCTTTTACTAAGGCGTTGTCTCAGAAAGTCTT
>JAOTRH010420012.1:0-34512 GCA_034768845.1 Heliamphora exappendiculata
TAAAAAAGACCGAATCAATATTTCAAAGATTACAACTTAAAAACAAAAAATAAAAACATTTTAAACATATTAATAAAAAGCAAAAAAATTAAAAAATTACTACAAAAAAATATTCCAAACAATCTATTTTTTTCTTCTCTCTTTTTCTAAAAATGCTATACCTTTAAAATGTTTTTATACATCCTAAATAGGCACTTAGCTAAAGAAAAGTGATTTCATGGTGATTAAATAATTAGCAACTCATTTTAACAAAAAAAAATTATAGAGATGAAAAATAACATTCTTATTTTATTGGTATAAAAAAGCATCGATCGAATCCTACAAATTATATTAGTTAAGTCTCGGCTCTATGTTTATTAATAAATTTTATAAATATTTTCGTGTTAGCATTAGAAGAGGTTAAATGGTAGAGAAACGAGCTAAAATGAATCAAAAGGTAAAAAGGAGAACAAACGAGGCACTTTGAAGTAAATTTCATTTGGACGAAACCAGTGTCGGGACGGTTCGAGGTAGAAAGATTATGTCGGATAGACATCCAAACGTTTTCAACCAGAAATTTTTCGTCTTAATAGGTGTTCGAACGATTTTGCATAGAATGACTTTGTCTGGATGCGTGTCCAGATAGAGCATGTAAATTAGTATGTGCGAGAACTAAAAACCCTAGGGCGCAGTTTCATTATAAAAATGTGGTTATAGGGCAGACTCTGGGGGCATTCATTTTAGGGTTCAAAGAGGTGCAAGAGGCGATGACTGAGGTTCGAAAAGTGACTAGAAGGCAAAGATGGAGACCCGGGATTTCATTCTTTCTCAACTTTTCTTGGATTGTAGCCGCACTATGAGCAGCTAAGCTCTACGTCTTATGGTTAGATGAAACCTTAGTCGGTATTTGAATATAGTTTTGATTTTTTATTTTTTTTAATACGGCTTCAGCTTCGTTATATGATTTTTAGATGCTGAGTTTTTATCAACGAGTTTTAAAGTTTTATTCTAGTTTTTGCTTTTACTTTCTATTATTGTGAATGCGAGATTATGCAGCTGTTTTAACTTCGTGTCACAATCCAAACATGAGATAAGTTATTTTATGATAGGACGAATTGTGTCGGGTTTTACACGAATGACTCGTGCCAATTCAAATTGGTTATCCCAGGTTTTGGTTGAACTTTATCTTCTTGATCATCCGTATTAGACTAGTAACATGATCGAATTAAGTTGAACTGTGTGAAAGTAACGAATCTTAACGAATTTAAATTACTAGGCTAGGGTAAATTCGAAATCTTAAGATCCTTTTTTTTCATCTGAACCCAACTTTTAATTTTAGTTTTATTTAATTTTAATTTTTAGATTAATATCAAACCAAACAATTATTTTTTATTAAAGAACTAGATTGGCTTTTTAGTTATAGATAATTGTGATTTAGCTTTCCAATTCCCATTGGAGTGATATCCGAACTTAACCATTATTCTATTGAGTAGTAATTAATTTTTGGATTTAAATATTTATTGTTCGTACGGTACGACACGCATCAATTTTTAGCACCGTTGCCAAAGATTGTAAGCATGGTCCAAAATTGTTATAACTAAAATCTATATTCGGTTCTTTTTCCTCTTAATTGTCCACAAATACTGACATGACTTGTTAGGTTTTCAAAGACGGACTAGAAAAGAAAAAATTCATGCGGCGTAGAAGTAAAGGCAAATGAGTTATCCCTGTTTTAGCTCTGTAAGTTCTAAATTTTTGTTTTGTTCTGTTTAAAGGGAGAAAACAAGATCTAGGGGGTTTGTAACCCACACCCAGCTTTTGTTTTCTTTTCTTTTGGTTTCTTTTGTATACATGGTTGTCAGTCGTGTCACACACAACTAGCACCGTTTGATCCGAAGATCGAACGCACTTTTAGGCACAATTGAGTAGCCATGCACTCTTTCTCTTCCTTTTCCACCCCGAACCCACTAGTCCACACAACACCCACTCTAATGGTAGTAGATCAAGCCAAACCACAGGTTAGACGACTCAGGGAGCATTTTACTTTATTGGCGTATGTGTTGCCATCTTATATTCGAATCCCCAACGTTGGGGCAACATATTAAAAAATTAAGGCCAGCGTTATTCAAATGGTCCCATCTTGTTTTAAACTTAATAATGAGAATCCATGTAAACACAAACGAATTCCTAAAAATTTGTTCAACTGTTAAAATCATTAATTTTCCAGATGATGCCCTTAAACTGAAACTGTTTTCCTTCTCCCCCAATGATAAAGGCAAACGTTTACTAAACTCTTTCGAAGCAAACATAATCATGATATTGGCACAAACGCAACAAGAATTCCTTAAGAAATATTTCCCAATAGGTAAAACCAATCAAATCAGGCGAGCTGTCACGAGTTTCACTCAATTCGATAGCAAGACATTTCACAAGACTTGGGAACGTTTAAAGGATCTCATCCGACAGTGCCCTCAACACGTGGTAACGTTTAAAGGATCTCATCCGACAGCGCCCTCAACACGTGGTACTCAAGTGGCAGTTAGTATAGTCCTCTACAAAGGTTTGACACCCCATTACCGTTAAATAGTAGATGTCTCTTACGGTGGTACCTTCATGATGAAAATTGAGACTGAAGCGTAAACACTTTTTAAAAATTTGAGTGAAAACTCACAGCAACAAGCCTCTTCAGCTAGCACAGACAAATTGATTGCCTCATCCTCGTAGAAACCACGAGCCATGTACAAGGTCTCCCAACCTCTAGATCTGATAAACCAAGTGGCGGCACTAACCCATAAATTGGATCAACTCTTGTCAGCTGGTCACAATCTATCGCCAGCTCTTCCATCCCCTACCTTTCAAGACCCCCATGCCTTGTATGCCAACCCGACCTATTTTGTCACAAAATATCTGGCCGCTGCCGAGTACCCGAGTTCGTGCAGGAACAAGTAAATACTACACAAGATTTCTCTCGGCCAGGTAATGCTACCTTCTCAAACACGTATAACCTGGGAAGGATAAATCACCCTAATTTCTCATGGCAACAATAACCCAATCTGGGTAATCCGCAAGCACAACCACCTCGCCGAGCGTACCCTAACACTTTCAACCCTTAGGCCTACCGACCCTCTATCCCATAACTAGCTCCTTTAGCCCTTCCACGGAACTCAGCCTTTGAGGAACGAGTTTTAGAGAAATTCTATGATACAATTGTTCACTGTCTAGTTCTTCATGTGCCACTTCTAGTTTATTTTTTACTAAAGTTTGTGGCATTAAAAATTTCTTATCTGAATGGTCAAAGAGTTTGGATTCTTTTTTAAGCGCTATGGCCAAGAAAATAAAGAGTAAGTTTGATAAATATTGTGGGACAATTGAAAAGATGGATATGATTTTATGAATTGCCATTATGTTAGATCCTCGTTGTAAGTTAAAATATTCGAGATTTTGTCATCCTAAAATCTATCAACCATCTATGGCAGGTTAGCTCACTCAAAAAGTGAGAGATGCATTGAGTCGTATTTATGAAGAGTACGTAAAGTTAAATTTAATGACAATTTCTTCAAATGAAACTTTTGATGAGATGGAAGCTAAAAAATCGAATATTGATGTAAGTGAACAAGTAATGTCACTCAAGTCAAAATTTCAAAAACATTTGGAAGATGAAGAAAATGATTGAGGATAAGTCTGAAGTTGATAAATATTTAGAGGAATCTTGTGAAAAAAAAGTTTCAAATTTTGAGATTTTGATTTGGTAGAATAAAAATTCTTCAAGCTGTAGAGTTATTTCTCAAGTTGCAAGGGATGTATTAACCATTCCTGTCTATATTGTGGCTTTCGAATTAACTTTCAGTACTGGAGGTCGTGTCCTAAATTAATTCCATAGCTCGCTTACTTTTAAACTTGTAGAAAATTTGATTGTACACAAGATTGGTTATGTAATTCACCAACTCCACTTGAAGTGAAAGAAAATTTGGAGTATATTGAAGATCTAAAAAGAGGTAAATATGATTTAGTTGTGTTATTGATTATTTTTCAATGTTATTTTTTTTGCACCTCTTATTTCTTAACTTTTTTGTTCTTAATTTTAATTTGATATTATCTTTTTGAAGCTTTAACTATTGTGACTCTACATGTGCTGTGATGAACTGATGTGCTGGAGCTGTGCTATTGATTTTTGGAGCTACTAAATAACCACAAAGCTGATGTTTTTTGATTGCGCTAGAACTGAGTTTGAGCTGTTATTTTTTGGAGCTGCTGAACAATTACGAAGTTGCTATTTTTTTATTGTGTTGGAACTGTCTTTTGAAGCTACTATTTTTTGTGCTACTAGTTTATTATGTCGCTATTTTTTTTTTCCGAGTTGAACAGTTATGGATTTGCTACTTTTTGAATTATCTTTTTGAATAATTATGGGATTTGTTACTATTTTTTGGAGGTGAACAATTACGGAGTTGCTCTTTATGTTTCATTTTTAGTTGAACAATTATGGAGTTATTTGTGTTGGCTGTTAGTTTTTTGTTTGATGCTGGCTTGCTGCAGCGCTACTATTAGTCGTGAATTACTTTTTGTTTGCTGCTGGTCAGTTTATCTTTGCTTTTGTTAAGTTTTAATGTAATTTTTGTTGGGCAAAAAGGATTGAAAAGGCAATTAAAGTCCAATACTGTACTGTCAAATAAATAGAAAATACAGAAACTTAAAACAAATTATAGAAAAATAAATTCTTACGAACTATCGCAAAATCAAAATAAATCTGAAGTATGTAGATGATCGAGACTAGTGTTGAATACTATCTCCTTAAGATAGATTCGTCCCTCACACAGGTGCTAATCGGCTTCACGGACGCCAATCACCTAAGATACAACGATTACACCCGGAGAAGAATCACTCCAATCCACGGATATAGTGAATCGTTCAGTGTTTGTACTCTTCGACTCTTGAACTTTGCACGCACAACAAATGCTATGATAGAAAGGATATTTCATGCCAAATTTGTGCAGAATGAAGGGTTTATGTAGCCATAGAAGTGAGTTTTCAAAACAGTCACTGCACCTATTTAGAGATGGTGTAACTTTTCGTTGTCAGGGCTCAAGCGCTTCGTGAGCGCTCTGCGAGCTCCCTATACTAGAGTTCAGGGGGGCCCCTAGTGCTCGAGCGCTTAGCGAGTGCTCAACACTAGAAGAGGGGCGCTCGAGCGCTGTGCGAGTGCTCCATTCTGGAAATTGACCATTGGGCTTTTAACCCATTGGGTTAACGGTAACCGAATTTTATATTCAAATTTTAAAAATTTTATTTAAATAAATTTTCAAATAAATTTTTTCCAAAAGAATATATATATAAGCTACCCAGATCGGGTTGACCCACGACCTGAACCTGAGCCCGGCTCGGCTTGGCCGGCCAGTCTTATGGACAAACGGCAGCGGCGGCAGCGTGCCTGCAAGTGTGTGTGAAATGGGTTGAACCCACTGTTAGGTAGGTCCTCTCCTGTTCATAAAACTGGGTATCCCCAAGGGGCCCTCCCCTTAGTCCAACTCTAACTTATATATACCCACTTAGTTTCTCAATAACTTCCAATGTAGGATTGAAGTTTCGCACTATCATTAAACCCAACAAAACCAATGTTCAAGCAATGACTTTGACCGTTAAATTCTCATTCACCTCTTATCGAATTTTAACAAATGAATATACGTCGTTTATTTTCTCGCGGAGGAGAACGCGTAGCACCTCGGACCCAATTCAAAAGAGAGATGGGTTCTACATTTATTTTGGCCTAAAGTTTACCAAAAATAAGATTATTAAATTCGATTTTAACAATCCTCCACATGAATAAGAAATGACTATAAAACCAATGCATATGCAAATGCAAACACACAATAGTGAGTACAAGCGAAAATCTCTTATATAGAGATAAGTAGCTTGTGGCGTTGAACCTTCCATTGTGAAAGTCTATCAGATTTACTGGCTAATCAGTGAATATAATGTCTTGAACTGTTCAACCATTTTTGTAAACCAAGACAATAGAAAATCACACCGGATCTTTCCAGACACCGTTTAGTTCTCATTATTGTGTTGATTTTGGCCCTAAATAACTTGGTTTTTGTGAGTGCTTTAGAGAAATTTAGCTTTATTATTCTCATAGAATCGGCTCAGTTCACACTCACATAGGTGATTTCTTATTAAGAGTATCTTGCAGTACTCTACTTGAATTTTCAAGATATAAGAATCTTTAAAAGCTTTGCTTATCCTGAACTCACCACAGGTATCACAATGTCATCTTAGAAATGGATAAGAGGGATTATCTCCGCTATGATCCTCTTGAGTCATTCACAACTTAGTTGTCCTTTTGAACCTAGATATTGGGATCTCCAGTCAGCTAAGTTTGGTGTCCGTTATAACAACTTTTAAAGTTATAGGCTTTAAACCTATTTTCCTCAATGATTGACTATCTTGCTCTCTAGCTAAATCTTTAGTTACGGATCCGCGATGTTATTCATTGACTTTATATAGTCAATTGTGATAACTCTATTAGAGAGAAGTTGTTTGATGGTATTGTGTCTTCAATGAATATGTCGAGACTTACCATTATGCATATTACTCTGTGCCCTTTCAATTGCCGATTGATTGTCACAATAAATACAAATTGCAGTCACGGGTTTTGTCCACATTGGAATGTCCTCTAGGAATTAGTGAAGCCATCCTGCTTCTTCTCCTACTTTATCTAAAGCAATAAACTTAGCTTCTATTGTGAACCTGGCGATACATGTTTGCCTGAAAAATTTTTAATACACTACTGCACCAGCCAAAGTAAAGACATATCTATTTGTGAATTTTGAGTATTTGGTATTATATATCCAATTCGCGTCACAAAACCCTTTTACTATACCTGGATATCTTGTATAGTGCAGTCCATAGTTAAATGTGTATCTCAAATATTTTAGTAGCGTAACTATTGCCCTCTAGTGATCTATCCCTAGGTTATTCGTGTATCTGCTTAATTTATTAACAGCACACGCAATTTCCTGACGAGTATAACTAGTCACGTACATTAAGCTGCCAATAATGCGGGAATACTCTAGTTGAGATATGTCATCTCCAGTATTCTTTGATTAGCGGTGAATTAATTCTATAAGTGTTCTCACTAGACGATTATCATAATTCTTGAATTTTTAAAAATTTTCTCAATATATAATGTGATTGAGACAGCACATATTCTTCAGATGCTCTAGAAATTTTAATTTCTAGTATAACATCTACAACACCCAGATCTTTTATGTCAAATTTACTGTTTAGCATTCTCTTGGTAGTTTTAATCATATATTGATTACTATCAATAATAAGCATATCGTCAACATAGAGACATACAATGGCATATCCCTTTTCTGTGTCTTTGAAATAGACACATTTGTCTCATTTATTTATTCTAAATCCATTTGACATCACTACGTTGTCAAATTTCGGAATGCCATTGTTTCGGAGCTTGCTTGAGACCATACAAAGATCTAATAAGCTTACACACTTTTCTTTCTTTCCTTAGAACCACAAAACCTTTCAGTTGTTCCATATATATTTTCTATTTCAATTCTTCATTTAGAAAAGTAGTTTTAACATCTATTTGATGTATCTCAAGATTACACAAAACTACTATAGCAATTAACGTTCTTATTGATGTTATCCTTGTAACTGGAGAATATATATCAAAATAGTCTATTCTTTCCTTTTGGTTGTATCCTTGATAACATGTCTTACTTTGTATCTATCTATTGAACCATTTGTTTTCATTTTTCTCCTAAATATCTATTTACATCTTAGAGGTTTATTACCTAGTGGAAGCTCCACCAGCTCTCAAGTATAATTTTGTATGATGGATTCAATTTTACTATTGGCAGCCTCCTTCTAATAAGGTGATTCAAGTGTGGGCATGTCTTCCTAAAAGCTTTGGGGCTCATTTTCTAACAAATAAGTTAGAAAATTCTGACCAAAAGATTTTGAAGTCCTTACCCTTTTACTACGTCTGAGTTCATCTTCATTTCTTTCTTGGTCTTGGCTACTGTCCGTTGCGGTGTCATAAGTTCTTTTAAGAGGACTTGATTCTCGTATAGAATTACACAAAAAAAGATCTTCAAACAATCACACGTTTATTAATTTAATAATAATATTCAAGTGCATATCTTCAATTTCTAACTTATGTATCAAAAATCTATATGCACTACTATTATTCGCATATTCAATAAATATACAGTTAATAGTTTTTTGTCCTATTTTTGTTTTTTTAGGAACATGGACCACCATCTTAGTCAAATGCCCCCACACTTTTAAGTATTTGTAAAAAAGTTTATGACCTTTCCACAATTCATGTGGCGTTTTATTTGTTTTCTTGTGGTGCAGCTTGTTAAGAATATAATTCACGGAAAGCAAAGCTTCTCCCCACAAGTTCTGAGATAAACCAAAACTTAGCAACAAGGCATTCATCATTTTCTTTAAGGTTCGATCTTTTTGTTAAGCAACATCATTTTGCAGAGGTGAATAAGGTGTCGTGGTTTGGTGTATAATATCATATTCTGAACAGAACTTACCAAATGGTGATTCATATTCACCAACTCTATCACTATGAAAAATATTTATTTTCTTGCCAAGTTGATTCTCAACTTCGTTCTTATACTGTATAAACATATATAATGCTTCATCATTATTTCTTAATAAGTAAAGATAACAATACCTTGTGCAATCATCTATAAAAGTAATAAAATACTTTTTACCATATTTAGTTTGCACGAACTTTAAGTCACAAATATCATTGTGAATTAACTTTAGAGGTTCGGTACTCTTTTCAATTGAATGAAAAAGCAATTTAGCAAGTGTTGCTTCCATACAAATTTTACATTTATGATTTGGATTGATGTGAAATTTATGCAAATAGTCATTATTAACCAACATACGTAAGCTGAATGGAGGACTTGATTTTGAAGATAATGTCTGGTAAGGAACTGGCACTCAATGATGTACTACATGTCCCAGATATGCGGAAGAACTTAGTTTCTGGGTCATTATCGAGTAAGAGGGGTTTTAGGTTAATCTTTGAGTCAGATAAGGTGATTCTCACCAAGAGTGGGATGCTTGTGGGAAAAAGAATATATCAGTGATAGGCTTTGTGAACTCAATGTAATGACTATATTTCCTACAATTAATAAGATAACTACATCTTCTACTTATATGTTTGAGTTATCTAATGTGTGTAGACACCCCAATTTGACCCCGCCTAATCTTAGGTGAATCCGATGATGAAAACAGCTGGAATAGTGCTTCAGTTCGATCCTCGAAAAGTGATCCAAGCTCGGTATTTGAACCCAATTGTCAAAATGGTCAAAACCAATAAAATTATGTCGAACTACCAATAACTTGTTACGTAAGTAATTCCAACATGGCAGCCTCCACCTTCAACATGGCGCCCTCCAACTCCAACGTGGCGGCCTCCACCTTCAACATGGCGGCCTCAAACTCCAACATGGCGGCCTCCACTTTCAACATGGCTGCCTCCAATTCAAACATAGCGGCCTTCACCTTCAACATGGCGGCCTCCAACTCTAACATGGCGGTGCCTCCAATTCCAACATGGCGGCCTCCTCCAATTCCAACATAGCGGCCTCCACCTTCAACATGGCGGCCTCCAATTCCAACATGGCAGCCTCCACCTTCAACTTGGCGGCCGCCAACTCCAACATAGCGACCGTCGATTTGCATTTTGGCGACCGCCAGTAGAACCTTCTGGAACCTTCTTTTGATGTGGCGGCCGCCATGATCATACCCGGCGGCCGCAAACTCCAAAAACCCTAACGTATTCCAGAACGTGTCAGCATCTCATTGGTAGAAGAATTCTATAAATACCATACATCTTGTACGTTTTCAAGGACAAAAAATTAGTGGGAGGTTTAGTGAGAGAAGCTCTACCGAGTTGCCGAGCAATTCCAAGTCCCGACGCTGAAGCCCTGCTGAAATACCGAGATCCGAACCCCCGACGCCTACATTGAAGCCTTGCTTGGATCACCACCCGAGGATTAGACCACCGAGGCACATTCCCCGACTTGAGGATTCCTTAGCGATCCAGGTACTTTGCTTGGATCTCCGGTCCTTCTAACTCAATTCCCTCTCTTTTGGAGTGGCCGGGTTAAGTTCAAATTTAATTCGTACATCTCTTTAGTTTATGATTTGCCTTGTTTATTATTCAATTTACTTCATATAATTTAATCATTTTAATTACTTAGTTTACACACTCACACTTTGCACATTGTCATTTTATTTTTCTTCATTAATTAGTGTCAATATTTTTTGCAATGACAACTTATTAATATTGTTAATTGTTATAATTAAGGCATTTACATCATATGAATGTAATTTTCAATATTATATTCATATCCTCTAATTAAACAATTGTACTTATTTTTTTTATTTCTTTTTTTTTCTTTATTTAAAGTTCCTTTATTATTTTTTTTGTATTTTATTTCTTTAATACCTCTTTATTTTTAGTATTAGTTTAATATTTTCTTTCTAGCATTTATTTATTTATTTATTCTTGTAAGGTAGATTCTATTCTTCTCTTTTAATGTCTCATTGTTTTTCTTTAATGCTTTCTTTTTAAATATTAGCTTAATTTTTTTTCCAAGAACTTATTTTTCATCTTCTTTTTTTCTCTTTCTTTTTAGTGTAATTTTTTCTTTCTAGCATTTTATTTATTTTTTATTTTCTTTGTAATGTAGCTTTATTTTCTTTTCCTTATAATATAGTTTTATTTTTCTTCTTATTGTTCCATTTTTTTTCTCTTTTTTCTTTTTTTTCCTTTGTAGTGTTAGCTTAAAATCTCTTCATTAGTATTAATTTCTTTTAGCGTTAATTTTCTTTTTTCTTCTCCCAATATTAATATAATTTTTTTAGTACTTATTTTATCTTTCTTTTTCTTTTATTAAATTCAAAAATCATAAAAAGGTTCTTAAGCTACATTTTCTAAAAATGCAAATTCCTTCTCTTTTGTTTTTTTTTTGTTTTTTATCTTTTCTTTTCTTTTTTTATTTTTTCCTATCTCTTTTCAAAATATAAAATGTGAATAACTAGCTTTCTTTTTTAGTTTTTTTTAAAAACCCCTTTTCTCTTTATTAAGTTTTTTTGCACATTTTTTTATAAGATTTCTTGTGTACCCTTTGCTAATATTTCTTTTAGATATTCATCATGTTAATGGTAACTTAGTGTATTTTGGTGATATGCATATTTTAGTTTCTTTATTTGAAATCATGTTTAGGATAGTTTAGTTTATTTCTTGTTAGTAATTCATATTTAGGTAATTTTAACAATCTCTAGTATGTTTTTACTCTTTTATTTGAATCATGATAGCTTAGGTAAAATTGTATGTGAGAGTGATCAATGTATTATTTAGTTAAAAATTGCATGTCTTAGGACTTAGGATTTTTCTTTTGACATTTGTCTTATTTGGTGTTCTATGTACATATATTATGTATTTTTCATATTTGATTTTAGATGTTCTCTCTTTGCTTCTATTTTCTTTATTTGCATGGATTTGAAAAATTATATTAAAGAACCAATGATAATTAGTAGAGGCCAATCTTATGGTTGGACGAACGGGGTGCCTAACACATTTCTCGATTCGTACCTTAGCCCCTGAACCCTTTTCTTTGGTTAACGTTTTCAAGATCAGTAAGCCATTTTCGTTTTTCTTAATTTTTCTCAAAAATTAAATGGCAGCTCTATTTTCAATAAAAAGAAAATTTCAAAATTTGATTTTCAATGTGTTAAAAGATTTTTTTGGACATTCTTTGAATTCTTTATTTTTGAACATTTTTCAAAATAACCCCTAAATCCCAACGCCACAGTATTTTTTGGCGACTCTGTTGGGGACTGATTTATAAAATCAAATAAGAGGGCTAGACTTGAAAACATCATTGGTTCTTAATAAAATTCTTTACTTGTATTTTTGCATGCATATGCATTGTTCTTCAACCCCTCCTGCCTGGTCGACCTGATGCCTTGGACGTTAATCCGTTTCGGAAATTGTTGGAAAGACGGGCAACCCTTACTGACTGTACGGTATCATAGGTGCAATAAAAAGGTTTGGGCGTACTGTTTGATCATGTTCTACATGGGAGGTATATACCTGGCTTTATTCAGAAGATACCATGTTCGTTTGAGCAAAATCGGCCTTTTGCATATAGTGAACTTAGAACTCTCCATTAGGTGCTACTAACCCTAGTAGGATTATGTATTTTCTTTATTGTATGTTTTGCTTGTGTATTGTTAGGATTATTTGTCCAGATTAGGTTAGTTCCTTTTCCGGGTTCGGCTTGGATTTTCTGTTATCCCTTATTGATTAGGTTAGCTTTTCCTTTGGGTTCTTGCATGGTCTTTGTTTTTCACCATATTTGGTTTTCACACCGTAGTTTTTTTTCTCAGGGTCATGCCCGTGTTTTGTTTTGAAACTTTTATGATAGTTTCTCTCTCCTCTAGGGTCTTCTCGGGTTGTTAGTTTCTCCCCGTTGTTGTATTAGGCTCATTTCCTTTGTGAGCTAGTCTTATTATCCTACCAGAGTGCTGTTCTTTTTTTTTCCCTAGAAATCTAGATCAAATCGGTCTCTCGAGGGTTAGAACTATTTTTCTTACCGGAGTTCTGTCCGTCTAGATAAACCTTTCTTCTAGAAGTTGGTTAATCTTCTTCTTAGTTGTCATCCCGGGTCATCCTGTTGTTATGTTACCAGCATGAGCCCGACAGGAGCATTATTTCGGTCCTCGTGTTTATCTATTCATGACTTTCTATTTTGGGTATCCAAGATATTTGCTATTTGTTGTCAGAATGTTAGCCCGAGAAGTGTTTGATGTTGGTTATTTTGCTTTTAGAATCCAGGTTTCTCAGTGAGTTTACCATTGGGCCGAGAAGGGTATAGTCAACACACGTCTGGGTGAGGTCAGGATCGGGCAGACTTTGTAGGGTATTTGAACAGCTAACTGAGTCGGCTGAAATGGCAAAAAATGAAATGAACCTGACAGCTCTAATGAGGGCGATCACTGTTATACAGAGAGCCGTAGAACAGCAGACCCAGGCTCAAGTGCAATGTTAGGCGCAGATCTGAGCGATTCAGGCTCGTATGCCTATTATGAATAGACAGCCGGATGACACAAATGAGAACGGCGAAGACTTCTGGGACGATAATCAGGCACAAAATGCACCACAAGTTGCTGTACCACCTTGGGTTCCCCGCCCGATGGTGGAAGAAGAAGAGATTACTGCTTAGTCTAGGGAATTCGCACTGCCGGAGAAGATTGAAAGAATGAGGAAGGTACTGAGAAAGGCAAAAAGAGTAGAAGAATACATGCTGAATGTAGGCGATTTATGCCTGTTCCTAGATGCAAAACTATCAAAAAATTTCAAAATGCCAGAGATGGAGGAGTTCGACGGCACCGGAGATCCCCGCATTTATCTAAGAATGTATGTCGGAACCCTGTCCCCCATGGGGATCGATGACCATCTTATGTCTTAGTTATTCCACCGATCACTTTCTGGGGCAGCACAAAGATGGTTCCTCTCTCTGGAAGTGGCTAAGAGTATAACCTGAAAAGATATAGCCACTGCATTCATCAGTCATTACAGTTACAATGTCTAGCTAGATGTAACAACTCGAGAGTTAGAGACCACTCGTTAAGAAAGCAAATAGTCATTTGTGGACTTTCTGACCAGGTGCAGGGGAAAGGCAGCTAAAATGACAAATCAACCAACAAAAAAGGAACACGTGAGGATTCTAGTCAAGAATCTCCAATCTCCTCTGAAGCGTTATTTGATCACACAGTCGCTCTCCATATTCGAGCAGTTGTTTGATGTTGGGGTTACATCTAGCTAGGCCGAGCTGAGCTAAAAGTCAAAAAAACCTTACCCATCCAACAACCAAAACCATCCCACCTCTTCCACTGACTCTGCATCTCGCTCTAACGAGGTGAATTTGCTAAATCCCTAATCAGTTCAACTGAATTCTTCACCTTTATAACCTCCTCCCAGAAACAACCATCTATCATAGTCGAAAACGCCAAGGAGAGTTTTCACTCCTCTTAATATCTCTTTGACCACAGCCCTGAATCTACTTATCGAGAAAGGGTTGATAAAGCTTCTTGATCTAATGTCGTCTCCTAACCCTTTATCGCTACGCTATGATCCCACCCAATATTGCTCATACCATCAGAGCCATGGACACCCAGCCGACAACTGTCTGAAACTCCGCTATGAAATCCAGGATCTCATTGACAATAAGGTCATTCCATTTCCATCTACACCGAATGTCACAGCTAATTTTTAAATTTTTATATTTTTCATGATTCAAGTCGAAGTTTTGTAAGTTTCTATTTTGTTCTAATCAGTTGGATGTCGAGTTCAAGGGCACGTTGCTTTATTTATTTTGTACGCTTTCTAATAATTTTCAATTCAAGGGGAATGTCCCCGAAGAATTAAAAGTTTTAATAAAAAAAAGAGAAAAAGAAATGCGTGCCCAACTAGTAATTAAAGAAACTTTGTCAATAAATTTGAATTATGAAATTGACCCATAAATTGTCCAAATTGGTTCTTCTTTATTTTCAGTTGAACATGAATAATTAATGACTTTATTAAAAGAATTCAAAGACATTTTTGCATGATCATAAGAGAATATGCCTGAAATTGATCCCGATATTATCCAACACTATATCCCTTTGTATCCTGATGCCAAATCAGTCAAATAGAAATTGAGAAGGATACAGTCAAAATAGGCTCTGAAGACCAAAGAAGAAGTCACCAAGAAGATCAACGCAAGATTCCTTATGGTAGTCGAGTATCCAAAGTAGGTGGCCAATATTGTGCCGGTCTTGAAGAAGGATGGACGCATCAGAGTTTGTGTGGATTTTTAGAATCTCAACAAGGCTAGTCCGAAGAACGACTTTTCACTACTGCACATTGACGTCTTGGTAGATAGCATAGTGGGCCACACTTTTTTATCATTTATGGATGGCTTCTTTGGATACAATCAGATCTTAATGGACCCTGAAGACAAAAAAATGACATTTATTACATTGTGGGGCACCTACTGTTACAACGTGACGCCATTCGATTTGAAAAATGCTGGGATAACTTATCAAAGGGCTACAACTACCTTGTTGCATGACATAATAAACAAGGAAGTCAAAGTGTATGTAAACGATATGATTGTGAAGTCCAAAAGATCAAAACGGCCATATCGTAGTGTTGCAGAAATTCTTTGAAATGATCAAGAAGTATAAAACGCGGCTCAACCCCAGAAGAATGGAAAAAGAATTTGATGGAATTGCTTCTCCTATTCGATGAAAAAAGATTACAAATTTTATTTCTCATACAAGGATACCAAAGGAGGATAGCTCGAGCGTTCAACAAAAAAAATTTTAGACTCGGGACTTGAGAGAAAGTGACTTGGCTCTTAAGGAAATCAAGGCTCTTATTTTAGACCAAAGAGGCAAGTTTAAGCCGAATTGTGGTAACCCATTCATGGATTTGGATGGTAACCCGTTCTCCACTCCAATCAACTTGGATCATCTCAAAAAAATAATAAAAATACTACCCTTGAGAGAAAAAAAAAGGATAAAATAAAAAGGTCACCGAGTTGAAAATTGAAAAGGCGGCTTAGGCAAAAGTAAAAGCAGCCCGCAAGGCCAAAAACTCAAAATGGTGATCTTTGCAAAAGTTAGGGCATCACAAAATGAGAGTGTTAATACCCGAGAGTAAACCGAACCCGAACTACGTTATGGCCTGATTCCACTTTTTGGGATACGTAGGCAGCTTCTTTTAAGAAGTTCGTCCACCTTATTTGTTTTAGCCATCTTTGAATTTGAGTAATGATCAATGCAAATTTATCTTTGAGTTTTGATAATAAAATTATTTAATTGCAAGAATCAAAAATTTTTAAATAATTGGGAACCTTTTTCAGATAAACGTGGAGTTTTCATTATTTCAGTCACGATCACAAGGTTTTGAAAATAAATTGCGGGCACGCAAGTCCCAAATTCTAAACAAAAAAAAAAGTTACAAAATTCTAAAAGCAAAGCAAGTTCCTCAAATCTTCCTCCTCTTCGCTTCTTGTTCTTCTCCCTTTTCTTGGTTTTTATTCTCTTTTATGTACCAACCACGCCTTGTACTCCTCAGGGAGCTCAGTGTGGGAAAGCTCCTGCATCTCTATTAGTGAACAAGATGGTCAAGCCTCTTGATACTGCACCAGAAATGGGGCCTGAAGGGAAGATGAATACATACGACCTTATACGCTATGGAATATGATCTGACCTCAACCAAACTATCTCATGATCCGATGGGGATAGAAGAAAGTGGACAGTCGTAGACCAATCAGCAAAATATTTGGATGGTCTATAATGGTCAAAGTCATAAAAGGGGATCCGCCACCAAGAGCACTACCAAGTGATGTCTCTTCTAGTCACCGGAGAAAGATACTGTCTCTAAACCGCATCGATAGTGCATATCGAGTAAAAATGATGACAGACAAAGGCAACGACACTGTACCCTTTCAAACCCCATTTCTACATAAGATTTACCTTCTCAATCAGCCAGATCTGATAAGAGAGAAAAGAGGTAAGAATTCGAGAGAAATCAACAAAAGGAGAGAAGAGCGGTAAAAATCGAAAAACAAAAAAATCAACAAAATGAGAGAAGAGCAGAAAAAGGAGAGATTTGAGTTTCACCTTGGAGAAGCAGAGGACTACTGGCAAAAGACGGGATTACACCCTGGTAGATTACACTAGACCAATCAGGGTCTCAGTCAAAACTAGGGGCACGGAGTCTTTTCCTGCCCTTATTTGCTCAGCAATGTCCACCAAAATAGTACTAACTCGGCCATCATAGAAAACCAAAAGACATTGGGCAAGCAGATAGATGCACAGAACATAACGGTATCGCAACTAAAAGGGCACCAGTATGACATAATATGTGCCTAAGTGAATCTCCATAGATGAAGAAAGAAACCTCTTGGCCAATCAGACCACAAGGGTGCATTGGCATGAACTCCCGTGGGACGAGATTAAGAATGATGGCCTCTACAGTGGGGCATAACTCTTCAAAACCAAAGAAAAAAAATATATGAGCCTGTAGAATCCTAAAAGTTGTGTAGCAGGCCTAGCAATGGTCCGTTGATCCAAGCCCTGGTGCGTCAGGAAAACTTCTTTCTAATCCTAGTTATATGCGAAGCGTTGTCTAGGTTCTAGGTTCGTAAGACGACCCTTAGGTTCCCTAAGCCCTGGTGCGCCAGGCAAATCTTTCAAGCCCTAGAAGACTAGGCACCCTAAGCCCGGGTGCGCCAAGCAAATCCTTTTAACCCTAGGCTCGTGTATGAGTGACGATCGTTAGGTTCTCTCTAAACCCTAGTCCATAAGGCGTCTAGGTCCTAAGTCCAGAAGGTGCCTTAGGTTTTCTTCAAACCCTAGTCCATAAGGCGTCTAGGTCCTAGTCCATAAGGCGTCTAGGTCCTAAGTCTAGAAGGTGTCTTAGGTTTTCTTTAAACCCTGGTCCACAAGGCGTCTAGGTCCTAAGTCCAGAAGGTGTCTTAGATTTTCTTCAAACCCTAGTCCATAAGGCGTCTAGGTCCTAAGTTCAGAAGGTGTCTTAGATTTTTTCCAAACCTTAGTCCATAAGTCCAGAAGGTGTCTTAGGTTTTTTCCAAACTCTAGTCCATAAAGCGTCTAGGTCATAAGTTCAGAAGGTGTCTTACGTTTTCTTCAAACCCTAGTTCATAAGGCGTCTAGGTCCTAAGTCCAGAAGGTGTCTTAGGTTTACTTTAAACCCTAGTCTATAATGCGTCTAGGTTCTAAGTTCAGATGGCGTCTTAGGTTTTTCAAGCCTTAATGTATTAGGCATCCTATGTTTTAAGCCCTAGTGTGCCAAGCAAATCTCTCAAATCCCTAGTGTGCTAGGCATCCGAGTTTTTATAATTCACTTATTATCATTCTTTCTGCACGAATTTCATGCAGGATAAACAGGAAATCTTGAACTTGACTAATTACCGTCATGGAATCCACCATCTTGATGTCTAGGAATCTGTCGACAACAAATTTCTTCATTCTGGCATCTTTCGTTTTGTACTTCTTGTCTAGGGATTCCCACAGTCCTTTTACCGTCTAAATTGGAATATACACATTATACAATGTGTTGTTCAATCTGTTGAGGATGTAATTTTGATAAAGAAAATTAGCATGCTTCCATGCTTCCACAGCGACAATAACCTGCCTATCTATCTCGTCCTCCTTTAGAGTATGCGAATATTCATGAAGAAATTTCGCCAAGTCCAAAGTCGTGAAATAAAACAACATACTCTGTTGCCATTTCTTGAAATCAGAACCGTTGAATTTTTTTGGCTTCTCCTTGTAATTCACGGGTATAGTAGGAACAACTACGGGTACAATCGGCGCAGTGGCCGTGACTGTAGTTCTAATACTGACATTTTCAGTATCCATTTATATATAAACAGAAGATCAACATAGAATCAAATACTTGTAAATTTAAAACAAGTATCTGGAATAACTAGAAATAATACTGAATAGAAAATCAAAACTGAAAAAACACAGTTTTAAAAACTAGTAACAGAACAGGATAAAAATAAACTGGAAATAAAACTGTAAAGCAATAGTACAGTAAAGGTTTTTTTAGGAAAACCAAATCTATCTTAAGATTGTTGGGCAAAAAAGGTTGAAAAAACAATCAAAATCTAATATTGTACTGTCAAACAAGTAGAAAATATAGAAACTTAAAACAAAGAACAGAAAAATAAATTCTTATGAACTGTTGCAAAATTGAAATAAATTTGAAGTATGTAGATGATCGAGACTAGTGCTGAACACTATCTTTTTAAGATAGATTCGTCCCCCACATATGTGCTAATGGGTTTCACGAACATCAATTTTCCATAATACAGTGATCACACCAAAAGAAGACTCTAATCTATGGTACGGTGAACCGTTCAGTATTTGCACTCTCCGATTCTTGAACTTTGCACACACAATAAATGCTATGATAGGAAGGATATTGGATGCCAAATTCGTGCAGAATGAAGTGTTTATATAGCCATAGAAGTGACTATTTGAAACAGTCATTGCACCTGCTCAGAACTGGTGCAACTTTTCGTCGTCGGCACTTAAGCATTCAGTGAGCGCTCTATACTGGAGTTCGGGGGGGCCTCTGGCACTCGAGTGCTCAACACAAGAAGGGAGGCGCTCGAACACTTTGCGAGCGCTTCATTCTGAAAATTAACCATTGGGTTTTTGACCCGTTGAGTTAATCGGGTCGACCCACGCTTGGCCGAACGAACGACGACGGTGCGCGCGCGTGTGTGAAATGAGTCAAACCCACCATTGGGTAGGTCTTCTCCCATCCACAAAACTAGGTATCTCTAAGGGACGCTCTTCTTAGTCTTACTCTAGCTTATATATACCCACTTAATTTCTCAAGAACTTCCAATCTGGGATTGAAGTTTTACACTTCCAATAAACCTAATAAAATTCATGTTCAAGCGACAACTTTGAATATCGATTTCTCATTCACCTCTTATTGGATTTTAGCAAATAAATATATGTCATTTATAGGAGTGTCTAAAAATTCAAAAACATTGAAGAACCGGTCCAAATTGGACCAATCCGTGCAGATTGGTTTGATTTTACTCTGCATTGGTTTGATTCCGATTCTAAAAACATGTAAATCGTAAACTACTGATCGATTTACGAATTTTAGGCCACGGTTCCGGTTCAAAATCGAACCGGACCGAAATATTTAATTCAATATATATATATATATATAAAATTTATAACATATAAATATTACTTAAATATCATTTATATTTATATTAATTAAATTACTACGTTCACTTTACGCCATTCAGGTTTATGCATTTTCTTAAGCTAATAAGCTATTACTGCTAACCTTAAAGAATCTCATTTGACATTTCGCATTTAGTGATTGTTGCGTTCACTTCACATTCATAATTACGTGTGTTGTAATGGACAATTACAGTTTTTTTGTACTACTGTTTTGAATTATAAAAAAAATATTTTTATTGAGTATTAATATGATTTTTGCTTAAACTTTAGTATTTTATATTGGAATGTTACATATTAGTGGAACCGTGATTTAGAATCGGGACCGAACCGTTAATAATAGGTTTGGTTTGGTTTGGTTTGGTTCCAGAAATTACACGATTTGGTTTGGTCCTAAAATTACTAAAACTGTAAAGATTGGTTTAGTTCTTGGTTTTATTCAAAATCGGTCCAAAATCGGACCGTGTACACCCCTAATCGTTTATTTTCTTGCAAAGAAGAACGCGTAACACTCTGGACCCAACTCAAAAGACGAATGGGTCCGACATTTATTTTGGTTTAAAATTTTTCAAAAATAAGATTATTAAATTTAATTTTAATAATTTTTTTTAGTAATTGTGGCACAATTTTATGGTATTCCTCTTATTCGAGAGATTAAACTATTTATAATAAATATACTATGTTTAATAATAGTTATTTGTATTACATGCAAATAGAATTTTCTATTTTTAATATCGTTAATGATTAGTTAGTTGTGTTTGATTAACACTTAATTCTCTAAATTAGGGCGTGCCAATTACTAAGACCAAAATTGATTTTACTATATTAATAAAAAATGGCTCACATGGGGGCGCTTGCTTTTTTTGGCTTAAGTACTGTTTGGAATAATTGTTTATTTGTTTATTTTTATTTTTAGTAAATTTTTTTCATCGTTTAGTGAAACTAATATACTTTCGACTCCTCTCATCTAGACGAAACTAATATACTTTCGATTCCTCTCATCTAGACGAGTCAAAAAACTAATTTTTTAATTAAAAATATAAAAAAAAAATTTAAAAAGACAAAAATAAATTAATAAGCTAAATTTTATACTACTTATTTTTGTCTTAAGTGAACTGTTTTTTATCTTTCTATCAATTTTTTTTATCAATTTTTTTTTTACTTTTTCAGTTTATGTAATTGAAATGATTTGAAAAATAAAAAATTTTAAAAATATCAAAAATAAGCGAAATAGACATAGAAAAGGACGTGGCCATATTGGTGATCTGATCTTCTATTACTTAGGCAACACCAATAGACTCTAACTAGGCTTGAGAGATCGAATACTATATATTAAAATCATCTTCCCTTCATATTTTTTTTTTGAAAGATACCATTCAAAAAAACATATACAAATCGAAACTAAAAGGCAAGTTCGTAACTAAGAAACCTAATTTAAAAGCGTAACTGATATATATCTTTAATTAGCAAGTCGCACCATCTCAGATCACTCTTTGAAGAGTTATTTAATGTTACATTTTTAAATGCACGGTCATGTATTTGTGTGAGCTGATCACTTTACCGTTACAATTTATTTGAGAAGTTGCTTCGTGTGGCATTAAATAATTTTATACTTTTTGGCCAAAAAGTATTGTTGCTTTAGTTTTCCAAATGTGCATTTTTTTTTCAAAAAAAAAAAACATTGTTAAATTACCATTAGTAGACTTTTCAATTTAAATTAGTTTCTTAAATCTTTTAGAAGTTTTAGAAAAAATTGCAAAAATTTTAGAAAGTGAGAAAATTCAAAAAAAATGTTATCTTAAAAAAAGGTGATTAAAAGGTAGTTTTTATAATAAACACAAATTGAACATGAATTATCAATATGAGAACATCTTGATAGTTGCATTTTTATAATCGGTGGGCTTTCTTTTTTTTTTTTTTTTGTCGTTTGGTATGATAATTAGAAGAAAAAATATACATAACTCAAACCAAAATAAAAATAATAAAAAATTGTACATTATATAATTTCTTTCTAATTAATCGAGCGGAATTAACAAAAAAAGAAGTAACAAAATAATAAAGTACTCAATTTCCACCCTTTTCCAACTCAGGCACACACTTTTTATTTTATTTATTTTTCAAGAATTATTATTTTTTTTATAAAAATAATTGGATTGTAACGATGGGCCAAAATTTTCAGTTAGTGGGCCCTGTTACACCAATAAATTGGATAGTGACCCAACTCTAAAAAGGCTTACAAGTGGTCCCGGGCTTTGAATTGTTTTTCAGGCTCAAATGCGGAGGACTAAATCCTAACTACTGCGTTTATTTATGGGTGTAAAAATGACCTGAAGTCTGACGAGGGCTCGAAGCCTGCCCAAAGCTCGTCATTGTGCGGGCTCGGCCCGAATCCGGCCTGCATTGTTCAGTTTCTGGGCCTGGGCCACACCCTAAGCCTGTGGGCCGGCTCAACCCAGCCCAAGGCCCGTCCACCCACAGGTCCGGCCTAAGTCCGCCTGACAGCTAATTTTTTTTTATTTATAAATTATATAATAAATTAATAAGAGTATGCGCTTGCAAAATAATAATTGTTGTTTGGTTACTTAAAATTCTTTATAAGAAATTAAGTCCTAAAAAAGAATTTATGAAAATTAAGTTTTAAACAAGAAAAAAAAAGGGTCATATGTTTGGTTGCTTTTTATTGTTTTAAATTAAAAAGCTAAAATAGTAAAACAAAATTTATAAAAAGAAATTTTAAAAGATTAATAAATTTAAAATTTTATTATTTTAATTATTTAAGCTTATTTCATTTAATTGTTAAAATTATAAGTTATAATAAATTAATAAACTTATAATAATATAAATTATACACATATAAATTAATAATAAATTTATAATAAACTAATAAAAAAATAAAATATAAACTAATAAAATAATAATGTTATATTTATGTAATATAATAAAGTATTAACTAGTTTATAGTTTTAACTTAAAAACTTATTATAATTTTAATATATTAGTTTATAATATATAAACTAATAAATTTTAAGTTTATACTATAATATAATAACTTTAAGTTTATTATTTTAAAGTTAATATATTAACTACTACTAATAAAGTAATAAACTAATATTATATTATAAATTTATAAACTAAATAATTATAAAAGTAATAAAAATACAAATTAAACAAAAAAAATAAAAAAAATGAAGCTCAGTCAAAGGCTGCCCAAGGCCCGTCCAAAGCCCGCCCACAAGCCCGGGCCCGAGCCCAAGCCCTTTACCCTTAGACCCTGGGTCGACCCCTGTAGAAAAAGTCCAGTCATGTCCCAAAATTTGGCGGGACTTCACTGAGCCCGGGCCGAGCTTAGCTCGCCTGGTCTACGACTGGGTCGGACCTAAATTACATACCTACGTTTACTCATTTATTATTACTAAAGATTTTTTGACATGATTAATGAGTTGTCATTACCTACTTCTAGTTACGAACTTTTATAATTATTTTTAGTTACGAATTTTTAATAGCACCTCTCGTGCTACTATCCTACCAACTCGTGCCATTTTGAGCCATTGTCGTGACGTGAACCCTCAATGAACCTTTAGTTATAAATGTAAGATGAAACATTTTTGTAAAAGTTGATATTTAATACATTTGGGATAATAGACTGTTTGCTTATTTTATATTATTATTTTTTTAGTAATTTATTTTTCATATTTTGTTCATAATTATTGACTATTTTATTCTAGTTTCAAGACAAAAAGAAAAAACTAAAACACAGTTCATAAAAAATAAAAAAGTTAAAATACGTCAATAAACCATATATGTTTGTTTATTTTCATTTGTAGTAAAAGAAAATTATCGTTTGTTCAAAAATTTTTCATATTTAGCCAAACAGAGATAAGCCTTTTATCTCTAACTGTTTATAGATTATTTCTTTCCTTAGTGAGAACTCAGCTAATTTTACCAAGCACATTACTTGTAAACATTTGATTTTCAATCAACCTTACCTGATATAAACTTTTTTATTATTATTATAAAACAATTGAATAATAGAGAAGGAGAGATTTATGTATGCAATTAAAACAACAAATAGCCACCTTTATTTTATAACAAAGTAAAACATCTAAAAACAATTACAAGCCATCATATGTTACATGCGTACAAATGAAATACTTAAAAAGCAATGATCAAGATTTCCCCCAGATCCAACGGCCTTCAATACAGGACAAAAAAATTCCTACTTTATCCTTGGATCCCTACATTTAATTATTATGCATATAAATCCACACAGAATCTATAGGTGGTGTTATTCATCTTTTTGGATTCTAAAAATGGAACAAACATGGTCATCACCATGTTTTCTGAGTTTGTAGAACTATTGCATTTGGATTCTTTCATCAGACGACCACAAAGCTGGTATGCTTTGTTCATTCCTAAAGAAATTCCCGGGATCAACCATGGTCTTCACCTGTACCAATCTTTTGAAGTTTATCCCATAATATTTCAAACCCCAAACACTTGCTTGTTCATAGCTCGTGTTGCCTTCGAGAAGATTCATGCCCAAGTCAAGATCTCTGTAGTTTAGAAACGCAGATCTTGGAGAATTTGTAACATAAGGAGCCATGAAACTATAAAACTTTCGTGTATTCTCTATGTGCTTAATGAACGCAACTTCTCCTTCTTCTTCCCACGTTGTCCCATAATGAATGCTGCATAAAATCCCAGCTCTATGAGCAAATGGCGTTTCGGTAGCCGAAATCTCACTCATTCTTCCTCCATATGGACTAAATTGAAGCTCAAATGTCTCCACCTGAAGATCAAGGGCTCTTCTCAGTATTTGTTTGAGCCCGTTTTTAGAAATTGGTTTGGTCATGTAATCGGATTTTCCTTTGAAGTAGAAATCAGTATAGGGTGTTGAAGTTCTATTCAGCAAAATATCTAGCGGGTCCCCACTAAATCCTGCAAAATATAGTATTGATTCAATCCAACTCATTTCAATGCAGTTTTCTCTCTTCAAACCCAACTCAGGGAAGCTTTTTTCCATCAATGGAAGGAGAGTTTCAACTCCTCCAAGGTACAAGGACACGAACGACGCTTGAATCGTTCTCTTTCTGTCTTGGCTCGAATTCACTCTTCTTATAAAGAGTCGGATGAGTAGATTTTCGTCAATTTTGTCGGCAACGTATTGCCACCGATGGAAAATTTGGGTGGCATTTTGTTCTAAAGTTCTGTTTACTGTAAAAACAGTCACAGTTTGTGGAATGGAAACGAGCTTGATCTGCCACGCGAGAATGATGCCAAAGCTAGCTCCTCCGCCGCCTCTAATGGCCCAAAACAGGTCTTCCCCCATGGATTTTCGGTCGAGAATTCTACCATTAACGTCGATTAATCGAGCGTCGATGATACTATCCGCAGCAAGACCATGTTTACGAGACATCATCCCATAACCTCCGCCGCTGAAGTGTCCACCGACACCTACCGTGGGGCAAACGCCGGCAGAAAAGCCTAGGGTTTTACTTTTCTCAACAATTCTATAATAAAGTTGGCCGAGCGTTACACCGGCTTGAACCCATGCCGTGCGATTTTCGACGTCCACATCGACAGATTGGAAGTTTACTAGGTCGACGACGACGAAGGGAAGCTCATAAGAAACGTAGGAAAGACCCTCGTAGTCATGGCCGCCACTCCGAACCCTAATGTTCATACCATGTTCTTTCGAACAATAAATCGCGGCTTGAATGTGGGTTTCTTGTAATGGCGTAACAATAACTAGAGGTTTGGGGGTTGCGGTTGTGATGAATCGGCGATTTCGTGCCGAGGAATCCAAGACAGATATATATGAAGAGTTGTAAGGAGTGTAACTCACCTTGGAGATTGAGTTTGAGTTAGGAAAATGGAGGGAAAGACATTGAAGGAAATTCTCATGTGCATGAGCAGAAGTTGAAGCCCATGCAAAGGGGGAGTAGAGAAGAGAGATTAGAATTGGAAGCAATGAAGCAAATAGAATCTTCATTTTGTATGGTTGCTGATAGAATGGGATGAGATGTCTCTTATTTATACTTTTTCTTAAGGTTGGCTGTAAGGTTTGGAATGAGACTTTTCTAACCTAATCTAGATTTTTAAAAAAAAATTAAAATGTCCAACGAAGAAAGGATGAACCCTAGTTGCGTATTTCTATAACTTCAATAGGCATAGTTCTCATATATATTTTTATAATCAGATTTGTTTATTCTGTAGAATTCGTTAATTTTGTTGTTCAAACAAAACTTGAAGTTGATCTGACTTCTGTAGTTATGTGATCGAAAAATATTTATTTAATTATTTTTTCTAAAAGTATATTTATCATTCATTCATTTGTAAGTACATGTAATCTAGTTAAAAAATATTAGATAAACTTCATTTTTTGCATAACTAAAAAAAAAATCGACGAGCTTTATACAGTAAACGGATCTGTTTACAAAATATATCAACGAGCCGTACCCATTTAGTAAACTCAAGAAATCTACGCGCGCATGTGTGTGTATATATATATATATGTTTGTGTGTGTATGTGTATATGTGTAAATTTAACATTTTTGATTAGTCATGGGTAGTCATGGACATTAACATTTGCTTAACACAGTACACCGAAATTTCTCATAATTCAACATATTTGTGCCGAGATATTCTGTCGGTGATATCAGGCTTTATTTTCCATGTTTTAACAAGGAAGAATGTGAAAAACATGTCAAGAAACTTGGTAATGGTAACATCCAATTTTACAAGGAAGAATGTGGAAAACATGTTAAGAAACTTGGTAATGGTATCATCCAAATCTACTACTCCTATACGTCAAAATACAATTTGGGATAAATATATGTAAATTTATATTACAAAATAGAGCGGTCATATTTTTGATCTAATAATTGAAATTGTCCAAGCTTAAATTCAATGAGAAAAAGTGCCACTTCAAACAAAATATTCACTCCTCATTTAGTATTGTTGGTTTGAAAAAATATCATCTCTCTCCTCATCTTTATCTCTTTAAAAAAATATCATATCTTTCACAAAAAATACAATTTCAAAAAAATATAACTTTTTTTTCTTTCTAAACAATGAATTTGTTTTATTGAAAAAATGTTATTTTGGTTACCTTCGATAGAAATTGTTGAATTAGTTTTTTTCAATATAAAAAAATTTATATTATGTGACAACATAAAATGTATCATTTTTTGTTACAAAAACTAATTACAATTTTTTTGGAGAAAATATTTTTTCCTTCTGAAAAATAAAAATAAAAATTATTGTATTTTTCATCTGAAAAATAAAAATTATAATTGTTGTCTTGGTTACCTTTTATAAAAACTGGATTTGAATAAGTTTTTATTTATAAAACGAAACTGTTTTATTTATAAAAAGAAACTGTTGATGAGGTTATAGGTATTTTATAATTTAATAGTAATTACCCATGTTTAAAGGCCCTTTGAAGATAATTTAATTATAAAATTAATTTAAATAATAAATAATTTTTTTAATTATTAAAGTAGATATTCAAAATATTTTCATTAAGTTTATACTTAATTTAAACTAAAAGTAACAAAATAGGTGATTTTCTTATATATTAAAAATATATATTTAATCAAAGATAAAAATTGAATTTGAAATAAAAGAAAGAAAAGTGTCGAATTTAAAATAGGGCATCTATCAACATCAACACCCTTGTGATTTGTATTATAGATTTTACATAATGTAAGATTTTTTTTTAAAGTGTGAAAGTTATAATTGCATCAGAATTTATTGTGTTATACATGTAGAGAAAGACAAAACTATATGAACTGCGTGACCTTTTATGTCTTTTCAAGGCTTGTCTTTCGTTTTTTTTTTGTTAAAGGTTTGAATTAAATTTTTTTAATTAAAAAAATTTATCTTTTTCTTGTGAAAGCTTGATTGGTTTATTTATTTTATTTCTTAAATATTAAGCATTTTAATTATAATAATAATTGTTTTAAAATTTCAATAATTTATTTATTTTAATTTTTTTTATTAATCACATTTAATGTACAGAAGAGTGCGAGAGCCCATAATAATTGAGTTGAATAAATTGATTCAAAAGTGTCTTTAAGAAGTATGAGTCATAGTTAGAAAACGTTTTATTAAAGAATTAATTTTGTTCAACTTTATTGTAAAACAAAACTATACATAATTCATTTTATGTAAATTTTTATTAGTTGTTTTGTTTATTTTTAATAATTAATTGAAAATACTTAAAAGGATAACTATTCTTTTAAAAAAATCAAACTAATTGGAAGTGCCTTTAAACACATATCATACCTTAGTCTATTATACAAATGAGAAGGGTATGATATGACAATTATCTCAGTCAACATTTTCATTGTTTGATATGGTGTAATTTTGGCCCGAGTCTCGTGGGCAGCCTGAGGCCCGGTACTGTGCAGGCCGAGCTCGGGCCAAGATAAGCCCGAGCCTGCATGAGCTCGAATATAGGCTTTTTAGGCCTAGGCCTACCCGTCTAAGTCTATGGGTCGACCCAACTGCAGGCCCAAGGCTCGGTTTGCCAACCCAGTGCCTCGGCCCGCCCCTCGACCTGTCTTTTGAATTTTCAGCGGGTGGTCGAGCCTGACCTAACAATCAAAGAATGGCATCAACGATTTGGATCAATTTTAAATTGAAATAAACGGCTGATATTAGTTAGCTGTTGATCAAAAGAGCCGTTGGGGCCGGCCCCGCCCAAGCTCGGCCCAACGGCTAGTTCTGAAATTTTTAATTTTTCTTTTGATTTTTTGTCCCTATAAATAGGGTCATTTTTATTTGAAAAAAAATCATATCAAATACTTTCTCATCTCTCTACTTTCTTGCTCTCTCAGTCTTTTCTCTTGTAATTCGATTACTCGGTGATATTCGGTGAAATTATAACTGCTGGTAAATCAATGATTGAAGATTAAGAATCAAGACTAAAATCTTAAATTTTAATCGATCAAAATCAAGATTAAAGATCGAAATTTTCTTAATTCGGTTTGATTTATTTTTTGTAATTTTTTTTTTTGTATTAAATTTATTTCGTAATTTTTTTAATTGTAGTTTATTTTTTTAAAAAGTGTAGTAGTTATTATTTAAACAATATTAACTTTATGTTTTTTTCGTTACTTTATTAACATTTTAAATTTATTTTAATTTTATAAATTATAATAATTTATTTTATTAAGTTTATTTATGGATCCAAATATATTTTTCATTAACGAAGAAGAAGATATTTTTGTATTTTTACCAAGTGATTTTAATCTCACTCCCCTCCTAATTTTTCAACCACTTGTTCTTCATTTTCTCATGCTACACCTGCATATGCTGCTACATCTATTAAAAAGGCATCAAGTGATTGAGAATTTTTTAAAATAATTTTTTTAAAAAAATTTAATGGCAGCGTTACTATTAAAGCCAAATATAAAATTTATAATAAATTTCTTTCAGGTAACGTATCGGGTGGCACTAGTCACTTAATTCGATATTAAAAAATTCACTTAAATAATACATCTCTTAATTTGAACACACAAATGCAAATAGATAAAAGTTCAACGAAAAATATTTTTATTTTTTCTGATGATTATAAATGTGCACAAAATTATATTGTTGATTATATAATAGAAAATGAATATTCATTGTCTATGAGTGAAGAACCGAAATTTGAATATATGGTACAATGGGTATTTTTGTCTCAATTTCAACGTTATTTTTAGAAATATTACTAGAAACAGAATTTTACAAAAATTTGAAGAAATTAAAATCGAGTTGTCAGATTTATTTAAAAATTTAAAAGGTAAAATTTATTTAATTTCTAATTTATAGACTGTTAGAAATAATATAGAATACTAATATATTACTGTACATTTAATTAATAATGATTAAAATTTATGTAAATATATTTTTTTATTTACACCAGTAAATTTTTTCTACATTAGTTATAGTTTAGGTATAGCTATTAGATAAGAATTATGTTCATGGGGGTATCAGTTAAAAAATATTTGTATCATTTTAAATAATAGTTCTAATAATAATGAATGCGTTAACTATCTAAAACGTAATTTGGAGCTTTTATTATCTGCTTCTTATCTCATGTTTGTTGTTCGGCAAATATTTTGAATTTAATTGTTAAATAAGTGCTTCAATATTATAATGGTTCTCTTACTATAGTTAGGCTAGCTATAAAATGTATAAATAGTCGTGCCAAAAAAGTTAACATTTATTGAAAAATATGTAATAAAATTTAAGAAATTACAACCTGATGTAGAAATTAGATGGAACTCTACATATAATATATTACAAAAACCAATAAAATAAAAAAATAATTAATTTATTTTTTAAAATTAATCAAGTAACTAGTTTACTCCACTAACTTCGTCTAATTCGCAAAATGTTAATTTATACAAAAAAAATTTATAAAATTTTTGATGAATCAACAAAATTATTTTTTTATATTTATACTCTTACTACTTCATTTGTTTTACAATAATTTAAAAAATAATGCAACTATTTATTGAATATTTAGATAATGAAACATATTTTCATATAATATTAGCTATTAAAGATAAATTTGATAAATATTATGAAAAAATATTACACATTTTTGGAATAACTTTAATATTAGATCATATGAGTAAAAATGTTGATTTATCGTATTTTTTAGAAATAATTTATAATAATACAAATTACCAGGACCAATAAATGAAACACTTAAAAAATTATAAAATGAATATAAAGTTAATATAATATCACAATCAATACAAACGTCCACCAAGATTTTATCTCGAAATTGTATGGACGATTAGTCCTTAATTAAAATGAGAAGACTTTCAAAGGTTCGTGGGAGTTTTAAAACTAAACTCCAACGATATTTTAACACAGTAGAGAGTATAGATGAATATAATTTTAATATTTTAGAGTATTGAAAATAATACGAAGTATCGTAGCTAGTCTTATCTGCGATAACTCGTGATATTCTTACCGCTTATGTCTCTACAGTATTTTCCGGGACAACTTTTAGTGCAGGTAGGCGAGTCCGCAACGAGTACAGATCGAGGCTGACGCCAGAGATAGTGTAAGTTTTGATGATCTCACGCGACATAATTTATGCATTAAAGAAGATACAAGAAATGGGCAAGAAAGATCGATTGAAAGTTGACTTGGAGGATATAACATCTGGATCGGTTGAAGAATTATCTAGCTCAGACTAAATTTTTATATTTTGGATTTATAATTTTATGTCCATTGTAATTTACTAATTTAACATTTTATTTGTAATTTTATATTTTATTTGTAATTTTAAGTAGAGAATAATACAAATAATTGTTAGATTTATATTTGCCAACCTAGTTGGGATGTACTTGATCTATAGTGATGCAATTTCTCTATTTTTCTTTTAAGTGTAGAATAAACTTATAAAGTGTAAAATATAATATTTATGTAATTATTCAAATTTAATTTTTGATTAATAAAATTTATATTGCATTTAATTATTTCAAATGTTCAAGCTTATTGCATTTAAATTATGTAATTATTTACAGTGTTCAAACTTATTGTAAAAAATAATAAAAATGTAATAAACTAAGTATTAACTAACTTATAATAATATAAACTTATAAAGTAATAATAAATTTATAATAAACTAATAAACTATAAATTTAAAAACTAAAAAACAAATAAAGTTTAAACTTATAAATATAACTAATAAAAATAATAATAAACTAGTAAACTTATAATAATAATAAACTAACTTATAAACTTCTAATAAAATAATAAGCTAATAACTTATAAACTTAATAATAATATTAATACGTTATAAACTTTAAAACTTATAAGTTATAATTTATAAACTTATAAAAATATAAAACTAATAAATTTATATTATTATAAATAATAAACAAATTTATTAATTTATTATGAAGTTTGAATAATTAATTAATAATAAACTAATATAACAATAACTAATAACTAAGAAAAAATTAAATTTATATTATACAAGTTATAACAACAATTTAAATTTTTTTTTTAAAAGAACTAAAAATTCAAAAAAGCCCAGCCGGCCTTCCTAAAGCCCGGCTCAGCCCCAACCTAAGCCCTATACTCTTGGGGCTTGGGCCTACCCATTGGGGAGAAAAACCTAGCCCGGCCCGATTTTTTGCGAGAACTTGCGGGCTTTAGGACGGGCTAGGCTTGCCCGGGCCGGATCGGTCCCAAATTACACCCTTATTGTTTGATATTTTTTAGTTGATCTAATGGGTCAGATTAGTTATAAAATTGGAGAACATCTTTGCTGTGAAAATTTATGAACTGAAGTCTTTTCCATCACGTAAACTTTCAACTTTTCCTACATTCTTCCTCGGTAAAGTCTTCATCTCTCTCTTGCTCTAACTGATCTTCTCTCTCTCTCTTATTCTGCAATAATTTTATTAGAGTGAAAATAAACAAATTTACAGTTTCAATTTTTTTTTAAATGTATACATTCACCGACATTAAATGTGATATCTCATCTCACATCGATAAAAGATAAAAATTAAATCTAATATATAAAGAATCTTATGAACTACTACTAATAACCTGAGTTTATGCATTTCGATGAGCCGCGTTGTTAAATTCTTTATTCAAATTATTGGGTTAATAATTTACTTTGATCGTTACATTATATTTGCTTGCATGTTCATATTTTATTTTTGCAGATTTCATCTATTTTGTTATTTTCAATTGTGGTTAACAATTATTTTAGTGAACGTAAATGTTAGTTTTTCTAAAAGCAATGACCGGATCAATTAAACGAACGAACTGATACTTAAAGAGCAGCAGTTGATATAAAAATATTATAAAAGAAACTGTTGTCAAATCGTTTAGATTCATCTGTTCTGTTTGTTTTTCAACATATTTTTATAATCAAAAATCGTTTATTTGTAGTATTTAATAGTTTTATTACTGACATAAAAAATTAAATTAATTAGATTTATGTAACTATAAAAAATTAGGTTAATTGTGTTTTGAAACTTATCACACCTCAAAACCCGTGACACTAAGATCACGGAATGAAAATCTCATGAGTAAAATCCAAGATTTTGAGGTTTGATAACAAGGATCCAACTTCGGTAAAAATAACATTTTTAAAGACAGTTTAGCCAAAACAAATGAAAGACTTAAAGAGAAAAACCGATACACGTCATAATTTTTAATCGAAACTTCTTCCACGAAACGAATTTTGAAAAAAGATTATAACAATTGAAAAAAAAATTCCCAGAGCTTCAACTTAAACACAAAAATAACCCAAAATCGGAGTTCGGACAAAAAAGATGCATTTATGTAAAGAAAACAATTTTCGAACCAAACCCAGGTAAGTTCACTCGAGCAATCTCTTAACCGAGCCAAAGTTCTTCACTTCTAGTGGTAGACAGCTTGCGTGGTCCGTCAAATGGTCCACCACGAGCAACACATTTTTAAATCCATTTTCACATGGTTCCACCTCCAATATTCTCATGAAAAACAAGGGTTTAAACATTTTGAAAATTCATAGAAACAACTCCAAGACAAAAGAGTATAACTAAAATTACATCCAAACAACCTCTAGCGAGGATCATGCAACATTTAATTCATCCAAAACACATGAAATTCATGGCCTTATAACCTTACAACCTAAATATTCATGATATTTAGCAATTCACAATACAATTACATCTTCCAATTAATTCACAAAATACACATGGTTAAATCCTTCTCAAAACAACTCAAAATGTAACCTCCCGAACTTTTGTAATTATTTTTTTAATAAAAAAATTAATTAATTAATAGTTTTATTATATTAAAAATATATTATATATTCAAAGTAGAGATAACTTTAATTTTTTGAATTTGTTTTGTTACCATAAGTAAAAGATGGAATGACAGAGTTAACTAAAAACTTTTTAAAAATTAGGTGTTAGAGTGGCAATAGGATTGTGTTTATGATATATATAAAAGATTTACAGATAAAATAAAATAACTAGTTAGAGTTATATATATATATATATAAAGTTAATTTAGTTTCACTTAATTAGAGATAGGGATCCGAATAAAATAAAGGCAGAACAATAATGGAAAAAAAAAAAGTGAAAGAGAAGAAGGAAGAAAATCAGAGAGAAGAGGACACAAGAAAGGACGCAAGGCTGAAACCCATGGATTTGGCAGCTTTTTGGTGTGACGACTTTAAGAGTATTACGGTGCACCCTAGTGTATTTAACTCAATCAGGTAAGTATTTAATCATAGAAAAAGTGTATACTTATTTTTTTGATACGTAGAATCTGATTTTTTTGGGTTATTTTGATGAAATTCTAAACATAAAATATTGATATAAATTAAGTAAAAAAAAGGTATAAGTTTAAGTAATTAATGTATAAGATCAATGGTGTACTTAGCCTTGATTATCCTAATATTTTCATATATTATCGCTCGAACTTATATTGAAATAATTAATGGTTTTAATGTTATTAAATATTAAATATTGAATAAAAATAATAAATATCTTCAAAGATAATAAAATTTAACAAAAAGCATATATATATATATATATATATATATATATTATTCGATAAGATCAATAATGAAACTTAACCGATTATTTTAATATTTTAATATGTTGTCACTTGAACCTATATGGAGACAATTAATGACTTTAATGTCATAATTATTATTAATGACAT
>JAOTRH010420121.1:0-34497 GCA_034768845.1 Heliamphora exappendiculata
ATTAAGTAAGACCGATTCAATTCGGTTTAGAATCGTAAAATTAAATAAAAATCGAGAACCAGATCGTTGAAAACAATTTTTAGAAATTTTAATCTGGAACTGAACCGTGACAAATAAAAATCGGATCGAACCATATGGATCGGACCGAATCGGACCGAATTTTCAATTTTTTCAATTTTTTGTGCAGCCCTACTGATTTGGCAACACATTGGAACCAATACAACATGATTTAACCACATAGAAATTGACAAGTGAACTATTTTAAGTTGGAATTTATAGTCTAAGCTTTGAGAAATGAGAACTGTTACGTAAAAAGAGAAGTAAATGTTGCCTATAGTTTCCAATTACATAATCAATGATAAGTGAATGTTGGTTAACTATAGGCACAAAGTAGTTGACCCAACATGCACACAAGCCAACATTCACAAAATTCCAAACTGGTTAATATTCTCACTTTTACATCTTCAAAATAGTTTCATTTTGGAGATTTACAAAATTCAACAGCTTCACAAATTAACAATTTTATGAGAACTGCTACACGGAGAAATGAATTAACCACATAACCAAAATGAGAACTGTTATGGCAACACACGGGAACCAATACAACATGATTCAACCACATAGAAAATGACAAGTGAACCATTTTCAGTTAGAATCAATAGTTTCAGCTTTAAGAAATGAGAACTATTACCCAAAATGAGAAGTGAAGTAGTAATTGAGAAGTGAATGATGGTTAACTATAAGCACTGAGAACTGAGAACTGTTACCCAAAATGAGAAGTGAATGATGGTTAACTATAAGGATTGAGAAGTGAATGATAGTACAGAGTTTGGAAAACTAGGAACTATTACCATTGAGAACATTTACTAGTGTTAACAGTTAAATGTCAATAGATAATACAGCTGCTCAACATGTTAAACAGATTTAAATTGTCTCATTCCAATACAATTGTCACGCTCCAAACACGAGGGTCACGCAAAAATCTACCAAACCCATTTAAGAAAATAAGGTTTACAGTTGAATATCAAAATATATAACATTTGAATAAAATTCCCACAGTTTAACTCTCATAAACTGTAAACTGAAAACATGCATCTCATACATGAATAAATATATCGCCTAAAGGCGTACAAAACCAGCCATCACAGGCGTTACATGTACAAAAATAAGGAAAACTACAGCAAGTCTTCCATCACATCAGCGACTAGGTCAACACGTCATGGTTACCTGAAAATATTTTTCAGAAAATCCCACACCGTAAGCCAAAACCCAATAGAACATAGACAGAAAAACTATAAAATAGGCTATGTAATTACACACACACACGGGGTCAACCACAGAAGCCAAAAAGGTTTTTCCATCAGGCTGTCACAAGCCTAAAAAAGGTTTATCTCATAAAACCCCACATATTTCACCCTTCAAACTATGCATATCATCCAAATAGATATCATGCCACACTTAAGGGAAAGCTGTAAACAACAATAAGCTCCACTCAGGCCACACAGCCGAGGAGAAAAGATGTAAATTAAATCCTATGTACCGACTCTGCCCTACAGATAAAGGTAACAACTGTAGACTCTTGCCCATTACCCTAGTCACCACTTAAGGCCTGCCCGGTAATGACAAGTTCTATACGGAGTTACAACAATAAAGCCACTCATGGGGCAATATACTTCTTTACGAATTTCCACGACCGTTGGACAAAGTTAACCAAGTCACGACTCACTTCTTTACAGATTTCTACGAACGATGGACGAAGTTAACCAAGTCACAACTCGCTTCTTTACGAATTTCTATTATCGATGGACGAAGTTAACCATGCCGCGTTTACAGGGATTAACCCGAGGGATCATAGCGAACCTACTCTGCGCACATTTTTGGACTTACACCGAGGAGCAATAGAAGCTCAACTCAAAGCACACACACTGTCACGGTCATCTAGGGATAACATTTAGAAACCCACGGTAGTTCGACTACGAAAACTTGTAAAATAGTTTTACATCGCAAGTATAAAAGTGATCCAATCCACCCATGTGGAGATCCATAAGCATGTAACAACATATATAAAATAAATTGAGACTCAATCCCAAAAGTTAGCTCCAAATCTCCAACAACACGTTTTTCACAAAACTCCTCGTTTTCAAATCTCATTTTAAAAACTACAGATACCAACGTACCCGGATCATGCATACAAACGAGAAAAAGGCATAAAAATCCATTTTTACCCAAAAACCAAGATTTACACATGAAAATGGCATTTGATGTATTTTCTACCTGGTGAAAATACACATAACTACATAAAACACCATTATACAGTAGTAAGGTCTAGAATCCTACCTCGGGAAGCTAAAAGCTTGACGTCTCAAAACTGAACGGTGTTAGAACGAGAATTCACCTGGATGGATACGAAGCCCCCAACCCCGATAGTAAAGATCTGCTATCCATCCTTCAAAAACTAAGCCCCGGGCACCCCGAAAGCTAGAGAGAAGGTAGAGAAAATGGTGGAGAAAGAGATAAACTTGAAAAAAGATATTTTGGGCTAAAAAAACTAAGTTGCTAGGCTTTATAAAAAGTAACACCAGGCTATCACCGCTCGAGCAGTCCCTGCTGACATAAGCTACTGTTATGCTCTGCTCGACCCCCGCTTAACCCCGCTCGAGCGGTCTCCACCGACTCAACACACTGTCATAGGCCCACTTGAGCAGACAAGCCACCGCTCAAGCGACCGTCGCTGTGCAAGATCGAATTTAAAATTATGAAATCGAACCCCGCATGCATAGCACGTACACCTAAACATGCTGTTCTACAATTATAAAGCATAACTCATGCATCGAGGCTTTCACATATCGAAAGAATGACATCGAATATATATATACAACTCAAAAAGGAAAGGTTTCGGGTCTCACAACTCTCCCCCCTTAAGGAATTTTGCCCTCAAAATTCACCACAGGTCAAGAGGTAAACAAGTCGGGATATCTAGCACGCATCCCAAACTCAAGCTCTCATGTTGCTTCCTCAACTCCGCGATGAAGCCAAAGAACCTTAACATAAGCAATTGTTCTGCCCCGCAACACCTACTCCTTTTTATCAAGAATCCTCACAGGACGCTCCTCATAGGTGACATCCTCATCAACCTGCAGCTCAGCCCAATCTAACACATGCGAAGGATCAGGCTCGTACCTCCGAAGCATAGAAACGTGGAACACGTTATGCACAGATGCTAACTGAGATAGCAAAGCCAAACGATAAGCAACCTTTCCAACCCTGTCAAGGATCTCAAAAGGTCCAATGAAGCGCGGTGATAGCTTTCCGCTATGACCAAACTGCATCAAACCTCTACGTGGCGAGACCTTCAGAAACACATAATCTCCTACTGCAAACTCCAAAGGTCGCCTCCTGCACCATGTCTGGTCCCAAAACTGTGGTCTCTCCCACATCTGTCTAACACACGGGCGACCTACACGGTCTACCATACAAAGCCTCATACGGTTCCATCTCAATATTAGACTGATAGCTATTGTTGTATGCAAACTCTGCCAATGGTAGATGATCCTCCCACGAACCTCTAAAGTCAAGAACACAGGCCCTTAGCATGTCCTCTAGAATCTGTATAGTCCTCTCTGACTGGCCATCCGTCTGGGGTGAAAAACAATACTGAACATCAAGTTCGTCCCCCATGGCCTCCTGCAGACACTGCCAAAAACGCGATGTGAAGCGCGGGTCTCTGTCTGAAACAATGGACACTGGTACCCCATGCAACCTGACTATCTCTCGGACATACAACTGGCTCAGTCTCTCCACTGAATCCTTCACTCGGATGGAAAGCAAGTGTGCAAATTTTGTCAACCTATCAACCACAACCCATACGACGTCGTGTCCCCTAGGTGACCAAGGAAGTTCCGACACAAAGTCCATCGTTACATGCTCCCACTTCCACTCCGATATAGGCAAGGACTGTAGTAACCCTGCCGGCCTCTGATGCTCCGCTTCACCTTCTGATAGGTGAGGCACCGAGAAACAAACTGGATCACATCTCTCTTCATACCTGTCCAACAGAACTGACGACGAAGGTTATGGTACATCTTCGTGCCTCTAGGATGCACGGCAAGACTAGAATGATGACACTCATGTAATAACTCAGCTCGGCATGACTCTGGCACAAACAACCTGCCTGCTAACCTCAAACTCTGATCAGAACCCACGATCCATCCTGCTGTATCCTCGCCACTAGCAACGCAGTCTCGTATCATTTGAGCCTCCTGGTCCGTCTGCTGGACCTCTAGCACACGTGCTATCAATGCTGGTCGAGTAACCACAGAAAATAGGATGGCACCCATCGTTGTCTCTCTAAGACATAGGTCAAATTCCCCAACCTCTCTAAGCATGTTCCACTCACGTATAGCCACGGAAGCTAACAACCCATGAGATCTCCTACTAAGCGCGTCAGTCACCACATTGGCCTTCCCAGGATGATACTGCAAATCAAAATCATAATCCTCTAGTAACTCCATCCATCGTCTCTGGCGCAAGTTCAGGTCCTTCTGCGAAAACAAGTATTTTAAGCTCTTGTGATCGGAGAAAATCTCGAAGTGCTCACCATAAAGATGGTGACGCCATGTCTTCAAAGCGAAGACCACGACTGCCAACTCCAAGTCATGCGTAGGATAGTTCCTCTCATGCGTCTTCAGCTGCCGAGAACCATAAGCTACAACCTTACCCCCTACATCAAAACACATCCAAGGCCATCGTGTGAAGCATCACAGTACACAGTATAACCCAAGCCTCGCTCTGGGATGATCAAAACTGGTGTGCTAGTCAACCTCGTCTTCAGCTCCTGGAAAGTTGACTCACACGACTCACTCCAAGCAAACACAACCCCCTTTTCAAGTCAGACGCGTCATCCGTGCAGCAAGTCTAGCAAAGTCCTTCACGAACCGTCTGTAGTAGCCTGCTAAACCCAGAAAACTACGAATCTCAAAGACGCTTTTTGGTCGCTCCCAATCAATCACAGCATCAATCTTTGACGAATCCACAGCTACTCCATCTGTCGACACCACGTGTCCTAAAAATCTCACCCCCGACATCCAAAACTCACACTTTTTGAACTTCGCATACAAGCGATGCTCTCTCAGAGTCTGTAGCACAATCCCTAGGTGATCCTCGTGTGCCTCCCTAGTGAGTGAATATATCAGAATATCATCCACAAACACCACCACAAAACTGTCCAGATAAGGATGGAAGATCCGGTTCATCAGACCCATGAACGTAGCATGCGCGTTCGTCAGACCGAACGGCATAACCAAAAACTCATAGTGACCATAGCGAGTTCGAAAGGCAGTCTTCGCTATGTCCTCGTCCCTAATCCTCAACTGGTGATATCCTGATCTCAAGTCTATCTTTGAGAAGCAGCTCGAACCCCTCAGCTGATCAAACAAGTCGTCTATCCTTGGCATCAGATACTTGTTCTTCACTGTCACTTGATTCAGCTTCCTGTAGTCGATACACAAACACAACGATCCATCCTTCTTCTTCGCGAAAAGAGCAGGCGCTCCCCACGGTGAAGTACTCAGGCGTATGAACCCTATGTCAAGCAACTCCTGAAGCTGAACCTTGAGTTCACGTAACTCAGCGAGTGCAAAACGATGGGACGGTATAGATATGGGTGCAGATTCGGGAACTAGATCAATAGAGAACTCCACCTTACGGCTCGGTGGTAACTTAAACAGATCATTAGAAAAAACATTAGGATAGTCGCACACCACCAGAGGTAACTTGCCTCAAACTCCAACCTCCTCATCTAACATGAGAGCTGAGAAAAGGAAGCCTAGGTTGCCCTGGTTCCACACAGTACTGGGCAAAGACCGCAAACCGTCATCCCGGTCTCCCAAAAAATAGAAACAATCTCCCGCTGGGGTACAAATTGTCACCTTCCGTCGATCACAATCGATAAAGGCACGATAGGTGGTTAGCTAGTCCATCCCTAGGATGACATCAAACGTAGTCATGTCTAGAATAACAAAGTCGAACTCTAAGCAACGACCGACGACCTCCAACACGCAGGATCTACAGACAAGACTCAACTTCACACTCCCATTGATTGGGGTCTCTACACATCAGGTACTACCCAACCAGTCCATCTCCAACCCCAAAGTAGATGCGAAAGCAGCAGATATGAACGAATGTGATGCTCCAGTGTCGATAAGAACACTGGCCTATGATCTGAAGACTAGAAGAGTACCTCTGATCACAGAGGTGGTAGCAGCAGCATCGGGTACGATCGGTGCTCTGGAAGAATTGGGCTCTGCAAGAACGTAGGCTTTGGCCGGTCCACTATGGCCCTTAACTGTAGATTGTCGGCCTGACTGTACCGAAGCTCTTCCCTCTGCAAATTGGGACATCTGTGCTCTAGGCTATGAATACATCTGTCTCCCCTGGCCTGACAGAATAGTTGGTGCTCCTATTGTGCTCTGAATGCTCCCTCCCTGAGGACAGTTCCTCCGGATGTGCCCATACTGCCCACACTCAAAACATTCCGATGATCCTCTCTCTGGCCCCTGCGACTACGATTGTGCCTGAACAGGCGCTGCACTCTGGCACTCCGCCGCACAATGTCCTGGCCGCTGGCATCTATGACAAAGCGCCCTCTGATCTGACCTCCCCGTAGAGGCTATAAGAGTCTTGGATGTAGAAGACTGGGGCGGGTATGACCCCATCGGGTGAGAACTCAGACCAGATGTCCGCTGACGCTTATCCTTGCATCCTCGGGACTGTGCATGTCCCCCGTCCTGCTGACTCCTACTATCTCTGTCCCTACGCGTCTCTAATAAGGTGTCCTCCACCTTCATGGCGGTCTCCACTAACTTTGTAAAAATCTACAGCTTGAGTACGGACACTCTGTCTCGAATAGCGGGTCTCAAACCCCTCTCAAATCGCTTCGCGCGAAACTTGTTAGTAGGTACGATCTCCTATGAAAACCTGGATAGGCTAGTAAACTCAGCCTCGTACTCAAGCACCGTCATCGTCCCCAGTGTCAAAAATAGGAAGTCCTCTCTGTAGCGATCCCTCAGAGTTGCTGGAAAGTATTTGTCCAGAAATACGCATCCCAGGTGCCTGCCACTATGGTCTTTTCGATCTTCCACCACCTATGAGCACTCCCTCTCAACTGGAAGGTGGCACATATAACTCACAAATCATCCTCCTCAATCTGAAGTGAATCGAGGATCCTGTAACTAGCTCCAGCCATTCAGTGGCAACCGTGGGATTGGGATCCCCAGAAAATGTAGGAGGGTCCAGACGGCGAAACTCATGCATCGCGACCGTCACCCTCGGCTCAAGTATGGTCTTTCTGCCCCTATAGGCCTCAGCCAGTTGCCGGATGGAGCCGACCATCTCACGCAACAGATTTCCCTTAGCAATAGGTCCTTGGGGTGCATTAGCATCCTCAATATTTGGGACTGGAATGTCCCTTCGGCCAGAACCACGGCCACGGCCTCGACCACTGCCTCGTCCTACCCGCGTGGACTTAACTCTGTACGTAAGCAACATACTAGGATAAGAATTCATACGACACGTTATTGCTAACGTAAAAGACAGATAAGCATGCTAACATATAGCCACTTAATAACATGCCATCGCATATCACATACCGAGAAGAACCAACAAGGACTCGTCACTCTGAACAACCTACTCAGATTCCTTGCTAGAAATCACATCCGCGAAACGCGTCTTTAACATGGCTCCCAAGTACGTTAATCCAAATGCCCGAAAGTAAGACTTATCAATCCTAAGGTCCAACCTCCATACCCACGTATACATCACAAGCTATCATGCTATGTTAGGAAAACGCTGTAACACATGCAATCAAGCACATATGCATCCTCACAAGGTGATGTACCCTCTTTCCCATGGCTCATAGGTATTCGAACCCAGAGCTCTGATACCAAGTTGTCACGCCCCAAACACCAGGGTCATGCGAAAGCTCACCAAAACCATTTAAGAAAATAAGGTTTACAGTTGAATATAAAAAGATATAACATTTGAATAAAATTCTCACAGTTCAACTTTCATAAACTGTAAATTGAAAACATGCATCTCATACATGAATAAATATATCGCCTAAAGGCAAACAAAATCAGCCATCACAGGCGTTACATGTAAAAGTATGTGTACAAAAATAGAAAAAATTACAGCAAGTCTTCCATCATCTCTGCGACTAGGTTGACTCGTCATGGTCACCTGAAAATGTTTTTAGAAAATCCCACACCATGAGCTAAAGCCCAATAGAATATAGACAGAAAAATTGTAAAATAGGCTATGTAATTACACACACACGGGGTCTTCCACAGGAGCCAAAAAGGTTTTTCCATCAGGCTGTCACAATTCTCAAAAAGGTTTATCTCATAAAACCCCACATGTTTCACCCTTCAAACTATGCATATCATCCTAACAGATATCATGCCATAGTTAAGGAAAAGCTGTAAACAACAGTAATCTCCACTCAGGCCACACAACCGAGGAGAAAAGATGTAAATAAAATTCTATGTACCGACTCTGCCCTACAGAGAAAGGTAACAACTATAGAATCCTGCCAATTACCCTAGTCACCACTTAAGGCCTGCCCGGTAATGACAAGTTCTATACGGAGTTACAACAATAAAGCCACTCACGGGGCAATATACTTCTTTACGAATTTCTACGACTGTTGGACGAAGTTAACAAGCCGCGTTTACGAGGATTAACCCGAGGGACCGTAGCGAACCCACTCTGCGCACGTTTTTAGACTTACACCAAGGTGCAATAGAAGCCCAACTCAAACCACACACACTGTCATGGTACATCTAGGGATAACATTTAAAAGCCCACTGTAGTTCGACTATGAAAACCCATAAAACAGTTTTACATCGCAAGTATAAAAGTGATCCAATCCACCCACATGGAGATCCACAATCATGTAACAACATATATAAAATAAATTGAGACTCAACCCCAAAAGTTAGCTCCAAATCTCCAACAACACATTTTTCACAAAACTCCTCGTTTTCAAACCTCATTTTGAAAACTACGGATACCAACGTACCCAGATCATGCATACAACTGAGAAAAAAGGCATAAAAACCCACTTTTACCCAAAAACCAAGGTCTACACATGAAAATGGCATTTGATGTATTTTTTACCTGGTGAAAATACACGTAACTACATAAAACACCATTATACAGCAGTAGGGTCTAGAATCCTACCTCAGGGAGCTAAAAGTTCAACGCCTCAAAACTGAACGGCGTCAGAACGAGAATCCACCCGGATGGATATGAAGACCTCAACCCTGATAGCAAGGATTTGCTATCCATCCTTCAGAAACTAAGCCCAGGGCACCCCTAAAGCTAGAAAGAAGGTAGAGAAAAGTGTAGAGAAAGAGATAAGCTTGAAAAAAGATATTTTGGTCTCAAAAAACCAAGCTGCCAGGCTTTATAAAAAGTCGCGCTAGGCTGTCACCGCTCGAGTGGTCCCTGTCGACATAACCTACTGTTATGCTCCGCTCAACCCCCACTTGACCCTGCTCGAGCGGTCTCCACTGACACAACACACTGTCATAGGCGCGCTCGAGCGGACAGGCCACCGCTCGAGCGGTCCTCGCTGTGCAAGATCGAATTTAAAATTATGAAACCGAACCCCGCATGCATAGCACGTACACCTAAACATGCTGTTCTACAATTATAAAGCATAACTCATGCATCGAGGCTTTCACATATCGAAAGAATCACATCGAATTTATATATATACAACTCAAAAAGGAAAGGTTCCAGGCCTCACAACAACACCTCATGCAAGCATTTTAAGAAATGTGATTGATATTGATAACACATTGAAACTAAGTAAAAATGACTCAACAAAATAAACAACTAGCAGTGAATAGTAGTGAACTACTTTGCGGTGAAAAGTTCTATTAATGCTTACATGCACACAAGCCAACATTCACAAAATTCCAAACTGGTTAACATTCTCACTTTTACATCTTCAAAATAGTTTCATTTTGGAGATTTACAAAATTTAACAACTTCACAAATTAACAATTTAATGAGAACTGTTACACAGAGAAATGAATCAACCACATAACCAAAATGAGAACTGTTATGGCAACACATTTGAACCAATACAACGTGATTCAACCACATAGAAATTGATAAGTGAACTATTTTCAGTTAGAATCGATAGTTTCAGCTTTAAGAAATGAGAACTTTTACCCAAGATGAGAAGTGAAGTAGTAATTGAGAAGTGAATGATGGTTAACTATGATGGTTAACTATAAGCACTGAGAACTGAGAACTGTTACCCAAAATGAGAAGTGAATGATGGTTAACTATAAGCACTGAGAAGTGAATGATAGTACAGAGTTTGGTGAACTGGAAACTATTACCACTGAGAACATTTACAAGTGTTAACAGTGAAATGTTAATAGATGATACAACTGCTTAACATGTTAAATAGATTCAAATTGTCTCATTCCAATACAACACCTCATGCAAACATTTTAAGAAATATGATTGATATTGACAACACATTGAAACCAAGTAAAAATAATTCAACAAAATAAACAACTAGCAGTGAATAGCAGTGAACTACTTTGGGGTGAGAAGTTCTCATACAGAGCACTGAGATTTGGTTACGGAGAACCAAGAAGGTTCGTATACAAGAGATCGCAAAAACTCACATGTCTAAATAAAAAAAACGGGTCAATGGAATCATGTACAAGATTTCAAAATACTCGCATTGTGAAATAAGAACTACGGTTCTCGAAACAAAATAAAGAAAACTAATGGGAACATGGAATGCCATACATGCTTGTTATATGTAAGCACTTAAACAAATTGTAAGCAAAGAAGGAGAGTTCAATGTTATTGTTGTTTTATCAAATCAAATGTAAAAACTCTTGTGGTGATTCGCAGACTTCATAAGTGTACTTTAAAACTTTTCCAAACACGACCAATGCGCAATGGAAAATGTCGAAATGAGGATGGTTGAATGAGACTGCTTGCATATATGGAGAATCAAATATCACATCTAGTATTTGAATTTCAAAAACCCTACATGGATAAAATCTAAATGGAAAGATTTCGCACCTAAGGTTGCGCATTTATGAAAGATTGAAAATCACAATGTATTCACTTACTCTTTCTAGCCATGTTCCACGCCGTTGATGGTAGTTGACCGCTGATATGGTTTCGGATGAGGATGTCGCCGAGATATTCGGGACTCCAGTTTCTATTTTTGAAGATGTTGCAAAATCAACCAAAATGAATGGTTCCTTCAGTTTCGGCGAGAAAAGAGTTGACCGGTTTCCTTAATGCAAATGCCTTTTGAGTGCCAATGAATTAGTTAAATGAAGAGCACCAATGTAAAAACACAATAAAATCGGACTTAACGGAATAAAGGATTTCAAATGGGACTTATTCCAAAATATCCTACCAAATTGGGGCTTCTCACTTGAGCTCCTATATATATATATATAATAGGGCCAGTTTTGCCAAAATATGTGTGACATATTTTCAAATCAACGGTGAAGATTATATTTCCGCCTAAAATGCAATGCCATCCTATGGTAAAAAATGAACCCACGCCCAAAATGTTTTCTTTGTTCAACGTTCCCTTCTTTCCTCTCTCTTTCTCTCTCTATCTCTCTCTCTCTCCCCCCTCTTGACCCGATGCCCCAAAATCCTTCTCTCAAATTCCTTTGTTCCTCTCTCTCCCATACCATTGAAACCAACTGTAATAATCCCAAATCTGCAATCAGCATCGATCGCCATTGCCGATACACATCCAATTGCCGATTATCGCAACCACCATCGATCCACATCCGATTTTCGATTATCACAGCCACAATCGATCCACCGACGATTGTCGATGATCGCAACCACCATCGATCCACCGATTATTGTCGCACGCAACCACTATTGATCAACACCGATAAGCTCTTTCAGACCCTCTCAAACCCTCTAAAAAACACTAAGAATTTCCCCTTTCATCCCGTTTCAACTTTTCTAGCCCCTACCACCATTGCTCATCTTCTGCCGCCATTGTTCAAATATCGAGTACTGTATATTTGTGTATTCTTTGTATTCATGGATTTGTTTTGGATTTACTCTCTTTATTTTTGTTTGCAATATTCAGTTTCAATACAATGTTGTTTTGCTATGCTGTTCCGTTTCTAATAAGCTAGATCTGGCAAAAGGGAAAAACCATCACTTGCTTTTGTTTGTTAATATTCAGTTTCATTAATACATGATGTTATTTTTTTTGCCCTAACATCTATTTTTTGTAGATTCATTCTGTCATTTTTATTAGTCCTTGATTGTTGTTGTTGTTCAACTCCACAAGATTTAACTAATTATTTGTTAACTTGGGCCTAAGTTACATATAAATGATTAAGAAACAAACACATGATATAAGAAAATGTTCAAAATAATGCAGAATCTTTTGGCACACATGTGAAGCATACTGATTTCATTTCCTCTATGAAGACTTCAAACTTGAATCTTATGCATTATTCATCAATCTGTCTATTGTAGCTTCATGAATCTTTAGCTGAGCTGATCTGTTGATTATGGGTTTGTTGTTATTAATTTTCTTATTTCCTTAGCTCTGGGCTCTAGGTCTCCGTGTTCAACTAATTTATTTCCTATGCTCATGATTTTTTGCCGAACTCAAACAGTTGATTATGGGTTTGTTCGTGGGTGAAAAGTTTGAGCAAGGGTCATTTTTATCTATTCAAAAAATTGGATAGGTGGTTTTGTTGGGATTTTCAAATCCCAACAGGTTTTACAGTGTTTATCTATTCATTTTTAATTTTTTTTTCATTTTGCTCTGGGTTGATAAATAATATCAATAAATAGGAAGAAAACATTGTTGAATTTGGTTTGAAATTTAAGTATATATGATTTAATGAAGAAGACGCATGGAAGGAAACAAACTTGAAGGGCCCACCAAATCACCAAAATCTCAACCTGATTTTCGGAATGGGTGTGAACTGGTAGGAGTAATATGAATAGGTGTAAATTGGAACTTAATGGATTGATTTACTACAACTGTTTGGCAAATCCATGATTTTTGCGATTACTCACTACCTGGATTGAGTTATTTTGAATGTTTGGTAAATCAAGATTTTTTGGTTTAGTGCTTCTGATTTGTTGTGCTTTAAAATGATATTAGTTCATGTTGTATAAAATGGTATTAATCATCTTATTAAATGGTATTAAATTCTGGAATTGGTTTAAAATGGTATTAATCATCTTATACATGATTAAAGACATGATTTATTTAGTTTATAAACATAGTAGACAGTACTGTGGAGTCTAAGCAAGGTGTTTGGATTTAGCTTAAACTGGCTTTAGCATATATTTCATAGACTGGGTTTTATTTTGATCTTATGGATTGATTTTTTATTGAACTAATTTATTATTGTTTACCACTAAGTTGTCATTTGCTTCTAGAATATACACGTTTGTGATGTCTTGATTCATTCTAACTAGGGATAGTCATTTGGTTAGCATTGCCAAATCAAATTAATGTTTTTACTTTTAGAAGAAGAAAAAAAATAATCTACACTGGTTGTCTCTTTAAATCAAAAAATGGATTGGCCAATAGTTTCCTTTAATACGTGATACAGAGGTTTTACACAAGTTTTGATGCCCAAATTGTCAGATTGATTCTTGCTTTTATATATTGGTTAAATTCGTAAAAAAAGCTCCACTGATTGATTGCCAAGAAGTTTATCTTACTAGCATTTATTTTTTTTCTTTTTTTCCCTTTCCTTTTATATTGTAGGGTTTCAATCATGCGTGATGACCAATTTACTTCAAATAATTCTCAAGCCTTGGTCCCCAAGAAGCTTAAGCACCATGAAGTAAACTCTAGCCATCAATTTATGCCATTGTTTATGGCTTAATGAATCAAATCTTTTATTCATATTCTTTTTTTGTAAAATCTTCCACGTGTTGGACTTGCGCTCTATTATTTCATCTTAACTTTAGTTTTGGTCTAAACTTTCTAAAACTATAACTTTCTAATATATTTTTAGTAATAATTCCCAAAACTTAGTTTCTACTATTATTTCCTTTCTTCCTGTAAATATTTTTTTTTACATTTTATTTCTTGACTCTATGCTATACCGGTGTGTTCTTATCCTATAAATATCACTTTTATTTGTTCCATTTCCAGGAAATGATAACTTAATTAGAGGTTATAATGTCAAGCCCCAACTTTCGAGCCACATGAAACACCCATAAATAATACATAACTCGATGTTTTACTCTCAAGATAAGAACATGCATGCATTAAATATAATTGCCAACTGGCTTACAACATGAGGTTTCAAAATCAAAACATGTAAAACAGTACATGGTTCAAAAGGAAACAAAAAGGAAGACTACAGATCTTCCGCCGCTCTGGCTCCTCCCGATCAACCTATGTGACCATATGCACCTGAAAAATATTTTCAAATCCCACACCGTGAGCCAAAACTCAGTAGAAATTAGACAAACATGTAATAAAAGCTAAACATGCTTATGCGAAAAGATATGGATATTTTGACTCACACGAGCCTAAAAAACTGTTCTATATATATACATATATACTACAGTACTTCACATGGAATCATCGACTCTCATGTGCCCCACATGCAACACAAGTATGTATCGACTCTTATGAGCCTCACATGCAACACATGTATGTATATTGACTTTCACGAGCCCCAAAAATAGTTCTATAATATCCACTATGATTCCTATGCAACACATGCAACCCACACAATGCAACACATGCAACCCTCGCCATGCAACACATGCCACCCACACAACGTAACACATGCATCTTTTTAAGCTTTCACTGATGGACCGTAGCCCCATTTAATGCATTGTTAACCAGAGTTAACATTTTTCGGACCACTTTTCGTCCATCATTAACCAGAGTTTACGTTGCAACACACCCAACTCACGCGACACACGCAACACACACAACACAAGCAATACATGCAACCTACACAACGCAACATATGCAACCCTCACCACACAACACATGCAACCCCTCACCACGCAACACATGCCACCCACAAAATGCAATACATGCATCTTTTTGGGCTTTCACCGAAGGACCGCAGCCCATCTAATGCATTGTTAACTAGAGTTAACATTTATCACACCACTTTTCGTCCATCGTTAACCAGAGTTAACGTTGCAACACACACAACTCACGCGACACACGCAACACACGCAATGCATGCATCTTCACGGATTTTTATCGTAGGACCAATATCCGCCTCTCATTATGCATCTTCACTGGTTTTTACTGTAGGACCACTATCCATCCCTCATTATGCATCTTCATGGATTTTTACCGTAGGACCAACATCCGTCCCTCATTATACATCTTTAAAACCAGACTTTTAACGCACAAAAACATGTATAAACCCTACGTTTCACATAACAACATCACATGCCACACAACTCATCATCCAACAACTCGGGAGACCAACAAGCAATAAAATGAAACTCAACCCCGAAGGCTAGCTCCAAATCTCCAAAATCTCGATTTTCACAAATTTTTTCACAAAACACTATCTTTTCCAAAACTCACCTTTTAGAAAAAGAACCAAAGACCTAAACACGTTATGCACACAACGATATATAAACACCACGTTTAATAAACCCACGTCATCCTCGAAGATGACAACAAAATGACAACAGACCCCCAAGGCCACAACACAACCACCCAAAACAACAAAACAGTCCCAGCAGAACATCAGTTGACTGGGCACTCCCATCCAGTCGATTGAAAAAGGCTACTAAAATTTTAAAAAATTCCTCCAAAACGTAAGTCAGTCGACTGAATTCCCCAATCCAGTTGACTGAACCACCCCACTGACGATCCAGTTGACTGGATCACCCAGTCCAGTCGACTGAACCACGGTAGAAATGAAACCCTAGCTACAGGAATAGCTTTTTAACCCCAAAACGAAGCAACTAAACTCCCTTTTGATACCCTCAGACATACACAAGCTCAAAACTACAACGAAACACTGAGAAGAACACCCCAAAAACCCATTTTTGTCCATCCAAAAGCTACCAAAAATGATTTAGGAACAAAACCCAACTTTTTGAAACGTAAATCAACTTTTCATGCAATTTAAATGAACATAAATAAAAAATCTGAATTCTAGCCTCCAAGAATTAAATGAACTTAAATTAAAACTCAAATCACGTTAATTGAAATGAAGAAAAAGGAAGCTTCTTGTGTACTTTTTGTCTCCCTTGTCCCCTAGCCTTTGCCTATTTAAACTAAGCCGAAACACCTCTTATCCCCTTCAAAATTTCATGTAAGAGGGTGAGGGACTAGACCTTCAATTGTTCTTGAGGTATTCCATGAGTTTGAGGAAGAAGAAAGAAGAAAAAGGAAGAAACTGAGGAGTTTTCGAAGGCTAAGTCTAAATCAATCCTCCAACATTCTTTGATCTCTCAAAACAATTAAGTGAAACCTCTAAACTTGGTATATGATATCCCTCAAAACATCCCCCCAACACACCCCTTAAGCCCCTCAAAAATTAAGAACCGAAATCAAACCGAAAAGGCATTGTAGTTGGAAACCTAGGGGCTGTTTTTATTATGAATGACATGAGATGTTGTTGTATGTTGTTATCTTTGAGTTTGATGATCTCTAAAGGTGCTAGAGTCTTGATATTTAAGTTTGAAACACAAGCATGCAAGGAAATAGAACTAAAACTTGACATAACATTAGTAGAGGACCTAAACCCTAAGAGGGTTGATTTTCTAGAACTTTGATGTTTCTTTCTTGAGAATTGAAATGCCATAACTCAATGTATAAAATTTATCTAAGCATGATTTTTATGTCTAGAGTTATATTTTTGTGTTATCTATCATCCAAAGTTGGTTTCAACTTATGTTCATAACCAGAACTCAAGATATTGTAATTTTACCCAAGTGTGTCATTTTTTGACCAATCAACACCACCTACTTTGAAACCCTAGTTTAGAATGAGATCCGAACTTTGGTCAAAACATGAAAGTTGTAGATAACCTGTGTATCCATCTACCCACCAAAAATGAGAGAAAAATAGTGATGTTTGATAGGTCAAAACTTCTTTTAAAATCTCTGTTTAATTTCAGCCTCCGAGGAACATTCTGTCACATATTTTTATATAGCCGAAAACACCTCGTTTTAGTGACCTATTGCAAAAGTGATCTACACGAATATTGTAGTTAACATATTGAAGTATGTGCTACCCAAGAATCAGACCTTAAATCCTCTGGATGATATCTCAAAATCGTTTCAAACTCTCTGTCCAAAACTGGCTCGGTTGAGTTTTGGCGGCTGACAGAACCTATTTTTTTAAATGGGCAAAAAGTCTAACTTGTTTCAAATAACTACCCTTAACTCTAAACATGAACCTTGTAGGGGACGTGTTAAAATAGAACATACTATAAAATGGGCTCAGTTGGACTTCATTTGATACCCCAAAGCCTTGTCGACTCTTTTAATTTAATACTTGGTTTTAGCCTTAAAAGTTGATAAGTGTGGTTTGGGCACCCTTTGTTATGAGACCCGAGTTCTTGCGTGATGACTTATTTGAATTAGTTGATTAGTGTATTAAGTGAATGTATGATGATTTAGAACCTATGCTATCATATTTAAACCATACCTTGAGAATTGTGTTTCACATACTTGTACTTTATGCTTTGCGCGTTATACCATGAATCTTGCTATGTTAATGCCATACTATAAATTGTTACACTTGATATTAATGGTACACATTATGAGCATTGTCATTTGCATCCTAGCATGTTGGAGTCCATCTATGCAAACTGTTGTTGGGATGGGCTGTGTTAAGATTATTTTTTTTGGTTCTAAATCTAGGGCGTCCCAGGTTGCCATTTTTTTCAAAAATATTTTGGGATGTATTCCCCTTGTACACCCTGGGTACGTCCCTAATGTTTGAAATGGTTTATCATGAATACTGTTAGGCACCATGGGTTCGTCACTAGTATTTTGGTTTTGATGTCTCCTTGATTCCACGTTCCTTGAGTTATGATACGGGCAAATAGGGTAATTTGGAGAGAGCCTAATTTGGCGGACCTAATCCCACTGTGGTGGTAATTCAGAGAGAGCTTAATTATGGCGGACCTAAATTCCATTGTCAGGATGTTTTGAAGGGTAATTCAGAGATACCCTAATTCGGTGGACCTAATCCCACTGTGGTGGTAATTCGGAGAGAGCTCAATTATGGCAGACCTAAATCCCATTGTCACGATGTTTTGAAGGGTAATTTCAGAGAGAGCCCAATTATGGTGGTCCTAAACCCCTCATCTTGGTACTTTGTATAATGTGAAAGTCTACTCTAGTGATTTTCGGCGTGGAATCCATGTTATAATCTGGGTGCATTTTGGGTTGGGCATCTGCATTTCATACACGTAGGTTTATTGACTTATCTACTATCATGTTATAAATTTGTTTGTCTTCTTGACTATAAACTGTACTGGGTGTTTTATGGTATGTTTTGCTTTTGTGCCTTGGCTGATGGCATTCGTGCCACAGGTAGGGAGGAGTTCTTGGAGGAAGTCATCCTAGAGGGAGAAGAAGGGTTTGAAGAACAAGGTGAGTTTCAAGAGTACGCGGATCCCGCTGATGCATTCTGAGGAATCGAGACTTCTTCTTTTGTTCTTATATTCAGTTTTTCCTGTGCATTAGTGTAATTTTTGAAATTTTTCGGTGAAATTGTAATAATTAAGTACTTTGAATGGTTCGAAACTCCTTTATGATGTAATAACTAATGTATATAAATATGAACGAATGGCTAGAATATCCCTTTATTTATATTTATGTAAGTCCCGACGTGCCCAACGGACGGGACGTCACAAGTATGGATATGGGTAATTATGGGCTATGTCGTGACATGGTTAACATTAAGATTTGGAGCTTTAGAAAGAAAACATGGATTTTAACTTGTATATACATGTATATGCATATGATGGGTGCATTCCATTTTCTTCACACTTCATGATTTCAAAGGAATTCAATTTTGTGTTATTGGTGCATTATGTGATTAATGAAAGAAATATGATTCATGAAAGGTTGTGTATTGGAACTTATGATGCATTTGATTTGAAAAGAGAGATTGAATACTAAAATCGAATGTGACTTGACAATGAAATGGGAAAGTTGAAATTGGAATTGAAATGATAACGTGTAAAAATGATTGGGAGAGGATCCAGTTGTGGGTTGAACTCCTAGATTTTTTGTGAAAAATGAACAAATAATGAACCGTATGGATTGATGTGAATTAAGTTGGCATGGCCGATCCGCGGTGAAAGACCAAAAACTTGGGCAAGATAGGGACCACATGCCCACGGGTTAGCCCCCGAAATGTGATTTGTATCGTGGTGAGTTATAGAGCTATCTATTACCCAATGGCTTCTCGTAGCCTATTGGAAATTAATAGGGCGGGGTTTCTATATACTGCACCCAATATCGGTTCATTAATTGTGATACGGTTTTGTGATAAATTGGGTAACAAAAATGTGATACGAATTTTGTGAAAAATCGAATAATGGAATGACGATATAGATAATATGAAAGGATAAATAGAAACAAATTGGTGTGCGTGGGTGTGTGCGTGTGAAGGAATAATAAATTGGTGAAAGTTTGCATTTTTCTTCGATTACACCCATCACACCTCACTAATCATGCATCACCTATGAGTCAATCTATTTTCTACGAGCTTCGACTCACGTATGTTTACCAAACCATTTCAGGTTCTGAAGACCAGGGACGATACTAGGGCAAGGGAAGCTTTGGAAAAGACTAGAAGGAAGATTTTGTGTTTGTTTATATTTTTACATTATGATTGTATACAAACCAGAATGGAGGATTGTAATTAGAGATATTCTGGTTGTAAATGAACTTTTGAGATTTCAAGCCTTTGTTGTAAATTTGATATGTGCGAGAATATAGTTGTTTAAAGAAAATTTTTATATAATCGGAACTCAAATTCTATGGTGAATGAAATTCGTAGATGGTGATCCTTAGGAGGAATGGTTTGGGGTTGGTTCACGGGTCCGCGGGGTTCGGGGCATGATAGAATGGTATTAGGGCTTTTAGTTCGAATACCTAGGAACCATGGAAAGTAACGATAACCTTAGTATGTGACCTGTTTGACGAGGTTAGGCACCATTGCACGACATAAATTGTGTGCTTGCATGGGTTTGTGATTGAATTGCCTTGTGCGTGTTATGTGTTTATATGACCATGGAGGGTTGAGTCTTAGGGTGATGTGGCGTGCCATTTGGCATCTGATCAACTACTTTGGGATTCGAAATAGAAAAGCGTTTGGCCGATGTTCTTTCTATTAGAAATCTGAATTAGTTACCTAGATTATCGCGTTGTTCTGAGGCTTTCCCTTAGTATGTGAATGTGTTAATGTGCTGTTACTAGGTGTTAAGTAGTGTATAGCTTGGCTTTAGGAGGTTAGATTGAGCTTGACCTAGTTGGGTGTCATTAATTCCTTCTTGTAGGGGTTATACCCGTGGGGCTAGGATGAGTTGTGATTTAGACGGTCGAAGGAGTGGTGGAATTATGACCCGATGATCAGTGATAGTGATGGGTGTAAGCTTATGAGATGAGTATTGATTGTTTGGAGTATGTTATACCCATAAGAGTTGGGGTGATTGTAGTTAGTTGCCCATATTATGTTGTGCTGTCAGTAGTTTGACTGATAAGTAGGGTAGAGTGTTTAATATCCTTGGAAGCTGTTTGTTATGGGTGGATATGAGGTGTGGTTTTAGGCGCGTTGAGGATTATGTACATCATGAGCCATGCTATGTCATGAGTCGTGTACCCCGAGATTGGGTATGGATGGGAGCATAGTGGACGGGATCGTAATAATCTCTGACCTAAAGTGTGTTAGAAAGTCTGTGCTTAGGCGCGTGGTTGGGAATGTCCCTTACCCTGAGGGGTGTTATTGGTAACCACCGTGGCATCTTGAGATTTTAAAGGTCAGATTGATGACACTTGTATTTTCCTTATAGCGTGGTGCTGAGATGTGTTTCTTAATAAAAGTTGAAAGCGTATGTGAATTGAAGATGTTATCGATAGGTTGGTTGTCGAGTGATGTGTGTGTACGTAAAAGGAGATGCATATAGAAAGTAGTTGTGATGTGATGAATGAAGATTCGAGGTCATTTGGGAAGTTTCATGAAGAAGAGTTTTGTGACTTGGGTCATTGTTCTCAAGAGTAAGAGATTATATGGAATACATAGTGTTTGGTAAGAACGTAAGTGTGTGAAGTTGGTGGGGCATGGTATCGATGTTATTGGTGTAGTTGCCTCAGACGTCTTGGGATGACGTGTTGGTATGAGGAGGTCCCATAAGGGGATGATGCTAGTAGTATGTGACATGGCGTAAGATCTACAGATGGTGACATTATCTTACCCTTAGGGGCAAGGGATAGGATGGTGCCATTTGGTTTAGAGTTGGCGAGCGAGGTTTGTTTTGTTCGAATTGCTTGTAGTTACTATCATGTTCGGACAGTGGTGTGCCGGTGGCACTTGTATGGTGACATAAGAGACAGGTGTTCTCGATTGAATATTTTATGTTTTGGTGGCTGTACTAGAATGGTGAGTTCGAGATTATGGCGTGATTTTACCTACCCATTTGGTTGTTACCTACCTGTTGAGAATCGAGTGATATAATGCGACTCTATGAAGAGATGTCATACAGTGATGCGAGTATATGTAGTGTTGTCTTTGGTGATTAACCGGTAAGGGTCTGGTGGACGCGTGTGATATATTGTTAGGATGCGAAGGAGTGAACGATAGTTAATGTGCTTGAGTAGAGATCTAAATGTGAAACCTTAGCGCGATGAATGATATACACGTTGTGAAAGGTGGCCGATAACATTTGGATGATGATGATAGATGTTTTTACCATGGGGCTTGTGGTTAATCTCTTCTTGAGCCGAGTGCATAATGGTTACCCTAGAAGATAGTGACGTTGAATAAGAACCTAGCGTTGGCTCGTGGTTTCCTTAGGAAGAGAGATGTTTCATAATTAGTTGGCCAGTGTGATTGTTCGTTCTTGGGAGAAGTAAAACATCAGGATCGTAAGAGTGCAGATTCGTTTGCTCATGGTTTCTTAAAAAACCTATTTGAACTCGAGCGTAGGGGTAATGTTTCTAGAGATGTAGTTTGGTTTGTATGAAATGATAATAGCTTTAGTTCAAGTTGGGTGAGGTTTCTGAGGGAGTTCAGTGGTTTAATTATTTATGTGGTGAGATCCTTGAGTAATAGTTCTATGGGATTCCTACGAGAATATAGAGCCGTGGTTTAGCTGATTAGGAGTTCGTGTTTGGGAACCGTGCTGGGTGTATATGTTTGAAAGGACCGTAGAAGGGTTCGAAAGTGCAGTAGGCCTAGTGCTGAAATGGTGTGTCCTGAGTGTGACATATCTGAAGGTTGTTTGTGTTCGACCTTAGGTTTAGAGGTGGGTAACTTGTTTGCCCATGGGAATGAAGTGCGGAGTAATAAAGTTTAACAGTATACCATGTGGTTTGGGTGGCCTGAATTGATAGGCGAGAAACCGTGGGTTAAGATGTCTGTGATAGGTGTGTGCCTGAGAAGCAAAAGTGCGGGAGGTGCCTGCATGGTCGTAGAGGTTATTAATAACTTTGGATGAAAGGTCTCAGGATTAGGTTTTCTTTGTTTGGTGCCGTGTACTTTTATGAAAGTTACTTGGACAGTGGGTTCAAGATGGTGATTTGCCTAGTGAAAGTTAGGTTAGTAACCTAGTGAAGTAAGATTTTAGCGCGATGGGAATGCTAGCGTTGTATCTCAATGTATGTCGGGTGATGAATTTACAGTACTAGGTATGAGGATTGACGATGCCCCTGTGTGTGCGAATGAGGTCTGAGAGTTAAGAGCTTAAGTGCAATGGATACCTGGGTATCATGATCGGGGTTAACGGTAGTTGTGTGGCTATGGGCTATGCGACCTCAAGGTGAGATTTACAGGATTTTGTGAAGACCAAGTGTTCGTGGGTATTAGGAGTACGTTGAGGTTGGGTCATGATTTCTAGTTGTTTAGGGAAGATGGGAGTCTCAGTGGATTGTTGTTCGTGTTGTGATCCTTGAGTGTGTACCTAAGGCATGGGTATTACCAAATTGGGTGATCAGATGATTGAGTTCCTTGTGGGCTTTCTGGATGGAGTTTGTTTGCTCTATTGGGTAAATATAAGTGCGTAGAGTTGCGTTCTCTTTGAGATTAAGTTAGTAGACCAGGAGTGTTTGTCTTGTGGTCTAGGAAATTAGTGTTGAGACATAGAGTTCTATCTACAATGATCCACTGTAAATCGTTAACCGTTGTATGTAGTTTGTTCTGAGTTATATGGGTACGGTTGTGCCTCTTGCTCTCAATAGAGAAGGAAATTTGTTGGAACCTTGTGGCTAGGACATCCGTGTGATGTGTTTCTGATAGGCTCTTGTGAGTTTGGAATTTTGTTTTATTTGGAGCTTTGGATTATTCTGAATTCTTAAAATGCGAAGAGTGGGTCAACTGTTTGAAGGGAAAGTGCGAATGTATGTGATAGTGTGGATGAGTGGAGTAATATAATTGTGGAAGACCAATAACTAAATAGTTTGGAACGTTGTAGACTCGAGAAACCGATGGGTAAGTGTATGGCGTCATGAAAGAGGATGTGATTCAGTTTGTATAGGGAAGTGTGTATAAGGCTTTTAACTCATGTGGAGTGCTCAATCCTAGTGGCTCATGAAGTTTAGGTGGCAGTGTTGGTTTCGTTTCGATAGTTGAAGGGTTAGAGTGATGTAGTGCAAGTAGTAATATGGTTTTAAGTTGTGATCGTTAGTTGGCCGTGAAGGCATGGGCAATTTTTGGGAGTAATGCGTGTAACCCATGTGAATAATGTCCGAGTTTGGGGAAAACATGTGTTTGGGTAGAGGAGTAGTCCGTCCTTGGTTTACATTAGAATACAGCTGTGAATTTGACTGTGATTTGACAAAGTTGGGAGAGTCTCAGCGGTGGTTAAACCTACGACGCATAATGCTATGTTTAAGGATGTTTAGCCTTCGAGAGCATATATGTGACGTGAGATGGTGGTCATGGAGGGATAGTCGGTGATCAACAATGGAGTGGTTGACTCCAGCTCTGGTGTGAATTTCGGGTAAGAATTGACGTTGTGTTAAACGAAGAATCGTTTTAGATTGATCAAGCTCGATATGAGTGCAATTCAATGAACATGAATGCTTCTAATATTTGTGAAATATTAGTCTTTGGAAGTCAGGCCTGATGGAAGTTTGGCACTTTCGAGATCAGAGGCGTGTTAGCACCCTTGAGTCATGTCATTTCGAAAGAACAATCAGGATCGCGGATTAAGAAAGAAGGCTATGTGGATCGAACGACTAGCGAAGTGTGAGAACTGATAATAAAGTTAAAGGATAGTTGGTGTGACCTGAGATGAATTTCGGGGACAAAATTTCCAAAGGGGGAAAAGTTGTAAGGATCTGGTACTTGTTTATTTTGTTCTTCTATATTTTCGGTAAGGGAAGAGATCGAATAAAATTTGGGCGTGGGTGCCATGAAATTTTGCTCGTTAACAGTTGGCTTAACGATATGTGAAAGTAAAATTAAGATACTTGGTGATGAATGATATTGTTATAGCTGTGTTAATGGATAATTAATGGATAATTCGAAATAATAAAATGTGAGAAAAGTTGGATGTTTGAGTTAAATTTTAAGAAATTTTTAGAATTTAGTTTCAGGGGTCACCGCTCGAGCAGTGAGAGTCCGCTCGAGCGGACTGTTGAGAAATGCTTGGACAATTTTAGAACATTAAAGAAAGGTTGGGAGTATATATATGTAACCTATGCCCCTTCAGACCACGTAAGAGATATTTTTCTCTTTCCCTCTTCTCTTCTTCTTCCTTTCTAGAGAGAGAGTGTGGGAAATCCAGGTCCCATGCGAAAATCCTAACCCTCAATCCTTCAAGTTGAAGATTAAAGCTAGATCGAGAGAAACCGAGGATAGAAATCAACTTTTGGAGCAAGGAGGTGGGAAATGGAGCATCAAGAAAGCAAGATCTATCAACATCCAAACCCTAGGAGGGAGAAATTGGGGTAATATCACGCTTTTGAGAAAATTCGAGGTAGGATCTAGATTTTCTCATGTGTGTTAAGATTTGGGTTGATATTTTGTTTATATACATAAAAATTGAGTTGATTTAATGATTGATAGGTTTGTAGGTGTATTGTAATGGGTTTGATGGAAATGGGGGGTTTTTGAGAAATGATAAACCAAGATTTTGAGAAATTATCGCATGAAAAGAGTTTATGACACTTGAATCCAATGTTTGTGGGATGGAAATTGATGTTTGAGACATATTTGTTGAAGGTTTATGGGTAATGAAGCTGGAAACTCAAAACATGGAAAAATCTGGGGTTTTCTCGGGCACTAGCACGCTCGATCGGAGCCCTGTCTACTCGAGTGCTCAACTGGCAAAGAGTTGGGCGCTCGAGCGCCCGACGTTCGCTCGAGCGGACTAGCTACGCATGGTCAACTTGTTTTGAACATATCTCCCTCATCCGAACTCCGAATGGGATCATTTTTGTACTCAAATCAGAGCTCCGGAAATCCTCTTTCCAACAAGACTACTCTCACAAGAAAATTATTTTTTTAGAAAAAGTTATGATTAAAATAGTGAGGGTATGCCAAATTTTCTTAATCATTTTTCACCCAATTTTGGCTAAATGCTTTGAAAAAGTATATTTTCATTAATGTTGAACCTTTTCATCCAATTTCCTATCCCTTGGGCTATGAATATACCTACTTTACTACACTTGGGTTGGGATGTAAGTATCGTACCATTTGGTTGTCTTTACGATAAAGATGGGTTTTCGACATGAAACTAAGGTTTTAAGAATTAGTATGGATATGGGTAATTGTGCACTATGTCGTGACGTGGTTAACATTAAGATTTTGAGCATTAGAAAGAAAACATGTCTTTTAACTTGTATATACATGTATATGCATATGATGGGTGCATTCTATTTTCTTCACACTTCATGATTTAAAGGAATTCAATTTTGTGTTATTGGTGTATTATGAGATTAATGAAAGAAATATGATTCATGAAAGGTTGTATCTTGGAACTTATGATGCATTTAATTTGAAAAGAGAGATTGAATACTAAAACCGAATGTGACTTGACAATGAAATGGGAAAGTTGAAATTGGAATTGAAATGATAATGTGAAAAATGATTGGGAGAGGAACCAGTTGTGGGTTGAACTCCCAGATTTTTTGTGAAAAATGAATAAATAATGAACTGTATGGATTGATGTGAATTAAGTTGGCCTGGCGGGTCCGTGGTGAAAGATCGAAAACTTGTGCAAGATGGGGATCACATGCCCATGGGTTAGCCCTCGAAATGTGGTGTTGTATCGTGGTGACTTATAGTGCTATCTATTACCCAATGGCTTCTCGTAGCCTATTGAGAATTAATAGGGAGGGGTTTCTATAAACTGCACCCAATACCGGTTCATTAATTGTGATACGGTTTTGTGATAAATTGGGTAACGAAAATGTGACACGATTTTTGTGAAAAATTGGAAAATGGAATGACAATATGGATAATATGAAAAAAAATCGGTGTGCGTGGGTGTGTGCGTGTGAAGGAATAATAAATTGGTGAAAATTTTCATTTTTCTTCGGTTGCACCCATCACACCTCACAAATCATGCATCACCTATGAGTTAATCTATATCCTACGAGTTTCGGGTCACGTATGTTTACCAAACCATTTCAGATTCTGAAGACCAGGGACGATACTAGGGCAAGGGATGCTTTGGGAAAAACTAGAAGGAAAATTTTGTGTTTGTTTATAATTTTGCATTATGATTGTATACAAAACGGAATGGAGGATTATAATTAGAGATATTATAACTGTAAATGAACTTTTGAGATTTGAAGCCTTTGTTGTAAATTTGATATGTGCGAGAATATAGCTGTTTAAAGAAATTTTTTATATAATCGGAACTCAAATTCTATGGTGAATGAAATTCGTAGATGGTGATCCTTAGGAGGAACGGTTTGGGGTTGGTTCACGGATCCCCGGGGTTCGAGGCTTGACATTTTATATTAGGAAGTTTTGTGTGGCACTTGACCGTGGTCTTTCGTCTTTTTCTTCATTTTTTGTGTTGAATAAATTCATTTCATGTTTTGTTTAGTGGCTAATAGACTATAATATATAATTGAGTTGTGGTTTATGGTTGCGATCTAGCAGAGCCTGTGTATATTGCGTTGGTTACTTTTATTACATGTTATTTTGTAAACAGTTAAACCGTTAGATTATCCAAAAAACATAGAGATCATTGCTAATTTTTTTAAAAAAATCAACACTTAGAATATTTTTTTTTAAAAATCATTAAAAGTCTAAGTTTTCAACCCCCCTAATGTCTTTCTATTGTTCTTTTTGCTGCTTTAGAAAAATTATTAATATGCACGAGTAATCTAAAACAAAAATGGTGGAAGTGCCTTTAGGTATGGGTCAACCCCTAGTGTCTATTTAAGTTAGAATAATTATTTAAGATCCAATTTCCTTTCTTTGTAACACACCAATCAACCCTCTTTCTAATTCAAATTTCATTTCTCAACTTTCATAACAGATGATTAAGCCATGTAAATTGTTAAATTGTAGTTGGAAGGTTTTATTCTTGGTTTAATTGAAAGGGATGGGAATTGGGGAGTATAAACCCCAAGCTTTTGGGTGATTGATTAAGACTTTAGCATGAATCTTCGTTTAACTGGTTTGGATTTATGATAACTTGATAATAATATAAAATTGGGTAAAAAAAAAAAGAGTTACTTAGACTTTGTAACTTTGAGATTTGTAATCTTAAAGTTAAATTCTTAGTTTACTTTAAAGATTTGGAGAATTGGTGTTGGATTCTACTTTGCTTACTTGGTTTCCGAAAAGGTCATATTGACCTCAATGCACAATGATGATGAGTAGTATGTCTAAGAGTCCTAAGATGGTGGCTTTGAAACTTTTCCATTCTAATTTTGTGTTCTTTTTAATAATTTTTGTTTAATAATTTTTAGTTGTTTCTTTCTTTTGCTAACCAGCTTGAACAATTATGGTATTTGATACTTACACAGTCTACACTCTCACGTGTTTAAGAGGGAAGACAATACAGCTGGTTGAGTCTTAAGACCATGGGGTCTTTATTACGGATTCAAGGGGATGATGTAGGTCTTTTACGGATAACACATTCTAACCTCAAGAGCAAATCTGTTGATGTTTACTTTTCACTTCAGGTACTAAGGAAAAAATTGATTTATTCTTTAAAGATTCCAAATGAGTATTAACATACACATTTTTCTTCAAGTCCATTGATAGTGGTTTGCTATATTGCATTTAGTTCATTTGATGGACGTGTACTTTTTACTTTTGAACTATATCATTTTTATATTAGGAAGTTTTGTGTGGCACTTGACTGTACTCTTTCGCCTTCTTCTTCGTTTTTTTGTGCTAAATAAATTCATTTCATACTTTGTTCAGTGGCTAATAGACTATAATTTATAATTGAGTTGTAGTCTTGGTTAGGATCTAGCAGATCCTGTGTATATTGCGTTGGTTGCTTTTCTTACAGGTTATTTTATAAACGGTTAAACCGTTGAATTATCCGAAAAATAGGGAAAATTTTGCCAAATTTTTTTTAAAAAAATTAACACTTAGAATTTTTTTTTTAAAAATCATTAAAAGTCTAAGTCTTCATTCTCCCCCCAATTTCTTTCTATTGTTCTTTTTGCTGCTTTAGAAATTTTTTTAAAATGCACAAGTAATCTAAACAAAATGGTGAAAGTGCCTTTAGGTATGGATCAATCCCTAATATATATATATATATATTATTGGGTCCATACCCAAAGAATGCATCATGTGAATGCATTTATTGCATCATGCGAATGCATCATTTGAATGCATTTAGTAAAAGAGAAGAGTAGCATTAAATCTGGATTTACAACAACAAATATTGACAACTTAGCATGAAGAATTGGAATAGTCCAGCCACCATTGTTGAATCTGGTATTTGATTAGAGAAGATCATCTTAAATTTCTCCTCTTTTCTCTTGTACAAATAGGTGTGCAAGTAGATAGCAGAGGGCACCAAAGAGATGTGAGCAAAGAAAGAAACATGGATGGGTGTGTAATCTGTGTGTGTGTGCAATACTGGGTGTGTATTGTGTGAGAGGTTTGAGAAAGAGGGAGTGAGTGAGTGTTGTACTTCCTCGGTATTTCTCCAGAAATAGTAATTTCCCTCTGTAACAACCCGGTTCAGACCCTAGTTGTAACAACCCAGTTGGTAATGACCTGTGTAAAGATCCATCCCACGGTCATTTTGGTACGTGGCTGTCTTGGTACATTTGCAAACCTTTGGCACTTATCACACTTCTTTACCAGAGTGAGGGTATCCCACGTCATTGTCGGCCAGTAATACCCCGCTCACAAGGCTTTGTGCGCTAGGGGCCGTCCCCCGACAAAATTGTCGCATATCCCTTTGTGGATCTCTCTGATAACATAGTGTGCTTCTTCTTCTGTTAGGCATCTAAGGTATGGTAGGGATAAGCCTCGTTTGTAAAGCTGACCATCTAGGATTTATACTTACTAGCCATGTGTCGCAATCTTCTAGCCTTGGTTGAATTGGTCAGGTATACTCCTTCCATAAGGTAAGCCATAATTATTTCAATCCAAGTCTTTCGTTCTCGAGTTTCTTCTATCTCGAGGATCTCGCATTCTTTCTATTCCAATCCTAGTTCTACTGGGTATTGGAGTGAAGTGTTGTCATCTTGTTCCTCTTCGGGGGCAGAGGCTATCTTGGCTAAGGTGTTTGCTTTCTGGTTCTGCTCCTTGGGTACTTGAGTGATTGAGAAGTATTAAAAGTACCACCTTATCCTCTGTACGGCTATCTGATAGGCTGACATCGTTTCTTCTTTAGCTTCAAACCCATCTAACATTTGACCGACCACTAATTGGGAATCGGTGTACATCTTGATTTGCTCGGCTCTAGCTGCCCGAGTAAGTCTCATTCCTACAATCACTGCTTTGTACTCAGCCTCATTGTTGGTGGGTTTAAAATAGAAACAGAGCGAACATTCTAGTACATCTTGTTGTGGTGACACGAAAATGATTTCGGCTCCACTCACTTCTGCATTGGCCGAGCCATCCATATTAACCTACCAAACCTTGGTTGTTTCGAGTGTCTTGGGCTTGGAGGGGTCGGGACAGCTTGACGACCTTAGATCCTTGTCTCCCTCACCCATTTTACTCATGAATTCTACGATAAAATTAGTGAGAGTTTGACCTTTCATGGCTATTCGATTCTAGTACCATATGTCGAATGCTCCCATCTCCACAAACCACTTAGCCAGTCGTCTCGAAAGATCTGGTTTCTATATCACTTGTCATAGGGGCTGGTCGGTTGATACCACTATGGTATGGGCTTGAAAATAAGGGCGCGATCGTTTTGCTGAAACGACTAGTGCAAATCCTAACTTTTCTAAGTCAGGATATCTATTTTTGGCTCCTCGATACGCTAGACTTATATAATACATGGGCCATTAGATCCCTTTCGGGTCTTCTCTGATTAGGGCTGCGCTCACTGCAAATTCAGACACGGACAGGTAGAGGAATAGCTCCTCACTAGGGCTTGTTTGAGACAATAGGGGAGGAATGGAGTGGTAGCGCTTAAGCCTTTCAAATGCCTTTTTACATTCATTTGTCCATTCAGAAGCTTTTCTCAAGGTTTTGAAGAAAGGAAGGCACCAATTGATCGCCTTTGAGACGAATGGATTGAGTGTTGATATCCTGCCTGTGTGCTTCTGTACTTCCTTTGTATTCCGTTGGGAATGCATTTCCCTGATAGCCTTGATCTTCTCGGGGTTTGCCTCTATCCTCCTCTGGCTCACCATGAAGTTGAGAAATTTTCCTCCACTTTTCATTAGGTTTCTTCACCAAAACGGCATTTTCCAGCCACTATGGGTACTGTACCTTCTTGATAAATTTTGCCTCCAGTAACTTGTTGACTTCCCTAGAGATTTCTTCATCCCTCTCCTTGGCAATAGTCCTAAGTTTCTTTTTGATTGGTCGATGACTTGTATTTACGTTAAGTCGGTGCTCCATCACTTTTGCCCGTATACCTGCCATATCTTCATGTGTCCATGCGAACACGTTCCAATGTCGTATGAGGAACTACAGTAGTTGTTGTTGCTCAGATTTTGGCAAAAAGACATTGAAAAATATCTTCTGACTCGGTTGGTATGCGTTGAGAGGGAGGCTAAGCAGCTGCCCAGTTGGCTTTGGCCTTTCCCCTTTGTTTTCTTCTTGAGACTCTAGTGTTTCAATCGTCAGCAATTCCTTATCGTTCGGACCCCTGTGGGAGGTGGCAAAGCATTCCCTCACAGTGAGCTGGTCAGCCCTGAGTTGTCTGACCTCATGTGGAGTGAAGAACTTCATGGTCAGGCTAACGTGGATGTAACAGCTCTTAAAAGGTTGAGCGCCATTCTTCCCAGTATGGCATTATACACGGAGGGACAATCGACAACTAAAAATGTGATTTCTCAAGTGGACTGGTTCAGGCTGACCCACATGGTCAAGGGTAGTTCAATGGCTCTAAGGCGGTGGATTTTCTCTCTAGTGAACCCAATTAAGGGAGATCAAACAGAGGTGAGCTAATTTCTACCAATGTTAAGCTAATCGAAGGCTTTTAGAAACTGGATGTCCACTGAGTTTCCGTTGTCTATTAATATTTGTTGTACTCAGTAGTCAGCTAGCACCATTGTGAATACCAATAGATCATCGTGGGGGTGCTAAATTCCTTCCCTATCATGATTCTAGATGGTAGTTATCTCTTCCACATCATCCATCTTGCTCTTGGCCGAGCGGTTGGTGGTGAGTTCCTATTTCGGGATCTCTGCTCGCAATCTTCTTGAGTGTGCTTGTCTTGATGAGTTGATGTCCCCCTTCTTGTGAATCTACCAGCTATGACCTAAACTTTCCCGGCTATCTCTCGGTCTATAGTGGGTTCTTCTCATGCCTTTTTTGGCTCCTATTTGCCTGGTCGGTCGGCCACGAATCGTTGTAACTGGCCTTTTCGAATCCGTGCTTCTATCAACACTTTTAGATCGAAGCAATCTTCACTGTTATGCACATGTTCTTTATGGAATCTACAACACTTATCTTGGTTCCTTCGATCTAGCGTGGTCCTCAACTTCTTTAGCTACTTTAGATCAAGGTCGTCACGTATCTGCAACACAATTTGTTCAGCCAGAGTGTTCAAGGGAGTATACCTCTCAAAGCGGCTGGTGGGAACTCGCGGCCTCTTATTGTCTACCTGGCCGAGATTGACCCTTTCTACCTCTGTCAGCCTCCTCGATCGGTCAAATTCATTTGCCCGTTGGTGCTCGGTCTTCCTTTCTGGCTCAATTTTGGGTGCCTTATCCATTCTGGCATTCATCGCATCCTCCGCGTTCATATACCTTTGGGCTATGGCCATTAGCTCGGCCATACTTATCAGAGGTGCCTTTGACAGAGAAAACACAAACTGGTGGGTCCCATAAATGCTGTCAGGGCCACCTTATCATCCACATCATCGACCTGGAGGGCTTCCGTGTTAAACCTAGAGATGTAATCTCTTAGAGACTCTGTAATCACCTATTTAATATTCAACAGGTAGGTAATAGGTCGATAGTGCCTCTGTCCTCCAATGAAGTGTCCGATAAAGAATTTTCTTAGATGCGTGAACGTGCTGATCAACCCTAGTTTGAGGCAGCTGAACCAAACACGTCCCGATCCCTTTAAGGTGGTTGGGAACGCTCAGCACATGATCTCGTCAGGAACAACATAGAGGTGCATACAAAGCCTTGTAGGTTTCTAGATGGTCAAGAGGGTCCTCAGTACTGTCGAATGTTTCCTCCTAAGGCATTTTAAACTTTAATGATAGCAATTTCACCATTATTGTTGGGGAAAAGGGGAGATCTATCCTTTGGACTAGCTCGTCAACACCTCCCACCATTTTTCCTTTTACCACCTTCATGACATTTTGAAGTTGCTCTTTCATATGTTTCATTTCAAGTTTGAGTGGAGCAGAGACTTTGATCTTGACCTCATGATATAATTTTTCAAGGCAAAGTGGGTTAAGACCTCCTAGACTGATATGATGGCTTTCCACCTCTTCTCTGTCTTGTAGATTGTTGATGTGCCCTTTGGGTCCCTATTATTGAAAGGGAGGATGCTGTCATTTGTGCGATCAGGTTGGCTTAATCCCTTATGGTTTGGCGGCACAAGGTTCGTCCCTTATGCATTAGGTGAATCGATGCTATTCGACTGAGCGTATGTCATTCGGGCCTCAAACCGTTGGTGGAGGGCATGCATTTGTTGCGTGAGCTTTTGGATCTTCTAGGCCAAGTTGGCCAATTGTTGATCAGTACGTGGGTTGGGCTGTCCTTCCACTAGCGGCGAGTATTGATGGTTATTATCAGAGGTCATGGCTCTCGTTTCTACCATTGAGAAAGAAAAAGAGCTTCCCCCGAACGGCGCGAAAGTGATGCCTCAATTAGTTGGATTCAAACCGGTTGCAGTTGTGCTTGAATTCTTCGTTGAATCCCGTCGCTCACTTTGAGAAACCTAAAAAGTCAAAAAACAAATAACTGGACACCAGTGGGTGTGGCTTTGGAATTTGGGAGTTTATTTTGAAAAATGTTAAAAAATAAGAAATTCAAAGAATGTTTAGAAAAATCTTTTAACACTTTAAAAATCAAATTTTGAAAACCCCTTTGGTTGAAAATAGAGTCGCAACTTTGTTTTTAAGAAAAACTAAGAAAAACTAAGAAAAATAAAATTGGTTACAGATCTTTAAAATGTCAACCAGAGAAAGAGAGTTCGGGGGTTAAGGTACGAATCGGGGAAGGTGTTAGGCACCCCGCTCGACCAACCGTAAGGTTGGCCTCTACTAATCATAATTGGTTCTTTAATATAATTTTCTAAATGCATACAAATAAAGAAAATAGAGACAAAGAGAGAATATCCAAAAGCAAGTATGAAAAATATATAATATATGTACATAGCACTCTAAATTAAAACAGATAAAGAAATAAAATCCTAAATCTTACGGCATGCAATTTCTAACTAAATGATACATGAAGTATATCTGCATGTAATTTTCACAAAAATAACCTAAACTAGCATGGTTTAAACAAAATAACAAAAATATACAAAAGGGTTGTTAAAATTACCTAAACATGATTTATTACAAAAATAAGCTAAACTATTTTAAGCACAACACTAAGCTAACATGTGAAATTTCTATATTAAAGGGAAAATTTACTAACAAAGAAATTAAATTTAAAGATTTAGAAATAAAGAAAATGAAGAAAAAGTTT
>JAOTRH010420232.1:0-34493 GCA_034768845.1 Heliamphora exappendiculata
GATATTTAAAGATCTCTTTTCTAGCCTAAGATGGGAGAGGCTTTTGCCAATCCGAGAACCACACCATGCCACTCTTGCAAAATCATTCTACGCACACTTTCACATTCACTCGTTTCTTCCACCACCATTACCACATGGGTAAATGGAGTAGACATTATTTTGACTCCCTCTTCTCTAAATGAGATTCTTGACATTCCATAAGGGAAAATTTGTGTTTACTATAACAAAAGGCCTATTGATCTCGAAGGATTTTCTTTTTCTGAATTTGTAAAGAACATTTTTTAGAATGATGACATTGACCCGACCAAGCCCTTAGAGGCTAACTCTCTAAAACAAAAAATGCACATACTGCATCTCATGGTAAACCATATTTTTCTACCACAAATGGGAAAATTTGGAGATATCACATATATGCACATTTTTTTTATATGGTGTATTCTTGAACATAAGAACCTAGACCTAGGTTTCTTATTCATTTTTCACATGCTTCACTCCCACAGCAAGTTAAACTCCTCTCTCCCACACGGGATGTATCTCACTCGAGTTTTTTTCCATTTCGACATAAACTTATCTAAGAAAAAAGTGGTACCATTTTCTAAGCATGACTTGTATGGTAGTTCCTCACTAAAACATATGCAAATTGAAAATATTAATGGTGTTTGGACCACATCTCGTTGTGGTACCCCTTCATCTGCTAGAACTCCTCCACCTCCTCCTCGAGATGTTTCATCCATTCCTATCGATCTTGACTTCCCTCTTACTCAATCTGATCTTCCTGGCCCCACAAGTACCCCTGGTCCGTCACATGCTCCTCCTCCTCCCACTTTTGCTTCTGTTCCATCTGCCTCATTCTCTACTCCTATTTCTGTTGATTTAATAGAAGTAGTTTCTCTAATCAAGTCTCTATCCTCCTCCTTGTCTTCCTTTCAAGCAAAGATTGATCAAGATTTCTTTTATCTCAATCACTCCATATTTTCCCTTTTTGAGAAAGTGAAAAATCTTAACAAATCTAACCAGTCTCTATGCAAAAAAGTAGAAAGAGCCACTGATGCCGGACGATCATTGTGTCGTACAATGGACGACAGCATTATCTCCATTGTCAATGTGAACAATGTTATCCTACGGTAAGTCAGAAAAGAATATGACGAAGGTGTGGTAGTGGTTGTTCAAGTAAACTCCCAGAAAGTAAAAGAGCACCTTCAGTGGATCAAACAAGCTTGGGTCAATCAGTTCAAGCCAAAGGAGACTAAGGAAGAAAAAGCAGCTCATCTCAAACGTGAAGCAGATCTTGCATTGGCTGTCCAGCATGAAGCAATGGCTATTGCTAAAGCTAAAGATGAGAGAGCACGCGCATCCAAAAATGGGCATCAGCCAGCAAACATAGAGCAAAAGAGAAGAAGAAATTTAAGAAGTTCATGGATGACCAGTAACCTCTTTTTTTTGCCGATTACAAAAGGGGAGAAGAAAAAGGTAAAGGAGTGAAGGGGAGAAGAAAGAAGAAAACATTTACAAATATTTTTTTATGGAAGGTGAAGATGTAATAGTTTAAACATACATTTTTTTTTGTTGAATGGGTTGTTTGATGTTTGAATGGATGTTTGAACACATTTACAAACATTTACAATGTATGGCTTGAATGGTTTAGATGGATGTTTGAACAACTTTTTATGCGTCTGAATGAATGCAAATGATTATATATGTGTTTGAGTATATCTTGCTCATATGCCAATGAATGAATGTTGAATGTTTTAGCTATGCATATTTATCTATGTGTCTGGAAGTTTTTTAAAAAAATCACTTCGCACATATTTGATATATTACACATGTTTTAATAAATTCAGAATATTTCTAGATCCTTGTTGCAAATCAAATCAAATTGTATGCTTTCACCATGTTACATGGCTAGCCATTATAATTATAGATGTTGTTTAAGGAATATCGATAAGAGAGAGCTCTTGTTGAAAAATATTTTTAAATATTTTCTAGAAAATGCTGAATTGGTTGTAATCATAAAAAAAAAAGGAGAGATTGTTAGTCCAATAGCTTTTTATTTTGATTTTGATGATTTTCATAATTCATTTTTAAGAATAAATAGATTTAAAATGATAATCTTTTATATTTTCAAAATAAAAGTGTTAACACATTTTGAACAATTAAGTTGACACGTTTAGCCAAAAAAATGACTTATTTCTCAAAAGAATTAAAACACTTAAGTATTCTTGCATGAGAATATTTTGTGTTGAACCAAATTGAAAATTAAGTCAAATACTTTTAAGGCAAAATATACTTAAAACTTATAAAGTATGTCAACACCTATTGAACAAATAGTTTGACACCGTAACAGTTTCATGAAGTCATTTTCAAGTATCAAAACTTAGCGTCTACACAAACAAGTTTTGTGTCAACACAAAAGAGCTGAAGCTCTCAGGACTCAAAATGAGTCGATATAAATAAGTTTTATGTTGACACAAAAGTTCTTCACACTTTTGGTATCCGAAATTTTGGGTCGACACAAATAGAAATTATGTCAGCACAAGAACTGAGGCCACCTGCAGATTTTTGGTGTCCACACAAATGAGAAGATGAGTCGACACAAAAGTCCCAAGGCCACCTGAAGAATTTTAGTGTCGACACCAAAGTCCAAATGTGTCGACACAAATATACCAAGGCTTCCTACAAAATTTAGTGTCGACACCAAAGGCAAGTTGAGTCGACACAAAGTGCCTCCTCCGGATGCTGAAGTATAAAATGAGTCGACACCAGAAACAAATGTGTCGACACCACTGTGTTGATAAGAAAGCTTGTAGAAATTGTGTCGACCCATCATAAGAAATGTGTTGACCCAATCATTTAAAGGACCTGCCCTAGACATTTTGTGTCGACACCAAAGGGATTTATGTCGACACCAGTGATGAAAATTCAAATTCGCGGCAGACCTCAATGGTTTAATTTCTGGCATTTATTGCTCTCACTTACCTCCAATGGTCATGAATGCACAAGAGCTTATATAAGGAGTAACTTCTCAGCATTCACAAAAACTAGAGACTTACAATCACTGTTCTATTGTTTAAATAAAACTCAGAATTCTCAAGCTCTCATTTATTGCTGAAGCTCCAGCTCTTGTTCCTCATCTCTCTTTACTTTCTCATTTATTGTAAATTATTTCTGTAAAGAGAGTGACTGTTCCTCATTAATACTCTTCATTTATTGTAATCAATGGTGAGTCACCATTTATCCTTTGAGTGAGTGAGTAAATCTCATAAAAAAAGAGTTCAAGAGAGATTAGAAAAAAATAGGGAATTGTTTTCGTAGGATATTCTTGAAGTTGTGTTAAGCTTTTGAATGTGCCCATAAACATTTGGTTTACTCAAGCGAAGTCTTAAAGTTGTAAAGCCTTAGAACGTACCCGTGAAGCATTCTATATAGTGAAAATACTCAAGGGAAAACTTAAGGAGTGGACGTAGGCTTGGAAGAAGCCGAACCACTATAAAATCCTTAGTGTCTAGTTCTATTTCTCTATCCCCAACCTTTTTAATATTTCTATTGCTTTAATATTTGCTTATCCTGCTTTTATTGATTGCAATATTAAAAGGTTTTCAAAATGATTTTTAAAATTGTTATTTATTTTTTAAAGACCCAATTCACCCTCCCTCTTGTGTTGCTTAGAACTAACAGTTATCATCAAAACGGGTTGAAATCTTGTTAGGCCAACATACATGTTCATTTTATCGATTATTCGCATGTTTTTCGCTTTGCTTTTCTCAAACAATACGTGTGGTATATCTAAAAATAATAACCAAGTTGCATGACCCTAGGAATCGTACTTAGGATTTTGTTTCCTTGCTTTCTTTTGTTTAAACTCTCTTTAATTTCCCATTCTATATATGTTACCTTTAAAATTTTGCAATAAAAATTAATATTGACAAAGTATAGAATAACCTTGCGATTAGGCAAAAATGGTGCCTAATACCTTCCCTTTTCGTATCTTAGCCCTCAAACTCTCTTTTTCTCTCGTTACGTTTTTAAAAGACTCGCAACCTTCTTTTGTTCTTTTTGATTTTTCTTAAAAATCAAGTTGCGACTTTTTTTTTTCAAAAAGGGTGCTTAGATATCTTAGATTTTCTTGTTTTGAAAAAAAAAAAGAATATTTTTTTTTTCTAAAAATAATAGATATCTGGTGCATCCGTCCTCGCTTAAAAACATCCGCATCGGCACAACCGAATAGTTTAAAACCCACGGCTCAACCCCAAGGGTTAGCTCCAAACTTCCAAAACTAGGTTTTTACAACTTTTACATAAATCTCTCTACTTTTCAAAACTCGTCTTTCCTAAAACAACGGACACACACATGTCCACCAACTTTGTAATAAACCATAAAAATGCACAACATGCTTTTTATCCACTCGAACACGGTTTAAACACAAAGTTCAACATTTCAAAGCATTTTACAATGGTGAAAATGCATATAATCGCATACAACATACTTTGAATGCAAGAGAGTCTAAAATCCTACCTCGTACAGTTAAAAACTCGAAGCTTAACACACCGACGAGAAAGAAATGTCGCCAAAATGAGATTCTATTCGAATGAACGCAAAGCCCACGACGAGAACATCAAGGATTGGCTATCTGAATGCCAAGATTTGAGCCCGAATCAAGCCAAAAGCTAGAGAGAAGGCAGAGAACTAGGTTTTTCTTCAAAGAGAAGAAAAAGGAAGCTTGTAGAAGAAGTTTTGGTTCAAAACCCAATGCCATGAACTGTCATATATACAACTCACGCAAATAGGCCACTCAAGCGGTCTGAGGACCGATCAAGTGGTCCTGCCCAGCAAACTCAAACCTTTTTGCTGCGATTAAAATGATAACCAGCACATCATGTATTAATATTACAAAAACAAAAGAAAATGGGTCTCACATAGAAGCCCTAAGATGTAATGCAAGAGATAGATTTTCTTTGTGTAAACACCCAATCTGACCAAGAAAAATTTTAAGCACCCATCTTGAATTCGTTTCAATAACGAAAGTATGAGAATCATGCTCAAAGATACTCCCAAGCAAGCAAAATCACGAATATGGCTCAAAACCTAAAAATCCTAAAAACCCGTCAGGCCGTGACATTCCCATCCTCACGACTGCCACCTTTTTGAAAATCCTAGAACAGGCTGTGTTCTTACTTCAAGGCTATAACCCTTTTGAAAACCCTAAACCAAATCGTGACTTTATTTGTCACAGCCGTCGCAGCTATCCTTTTCATAGTCATAAAGGTAGCAGCCGTCACTGTACAAAAGCAAAAAGGTAACGGCTGTCACTATTACTCCTTTTTAAATCGGTGGCAACATCCAATAAGGGGTCTTTGTTACTCACATTGCCTATAAATTGGCGTCATTTCCAAGCAGAATAAGAGGAAAAAACACATAGAGGCCCAACCTCTACCAAAATACTTCCCTACCCGATATTCTTCCATCTATTCTACACTTCCCAAGCCTCGTTCGTGTTCTTGTTTGCTTCAGAGGAGTTCTTGGAGCACATTTATTGACTTGGTGGTATCATATTCTCACTGTCGAGGGGCCATTCGAGGTGAATATTCACACGAGATAACCTTAGGAACCCACGACTCTTCTTAACCCTCATCTTCGTCTCCCGAGGGTGTCGTAGATAAGGTTTCTATTATTTTTTATTTCTCATTTATCATTCATTTCAATGCAAGCATTTGTTTCTTCAAGTTTTTCATTACTAACAGTGTATTTATAGCTCTCTGTTTCGTATATTTACATTTGTTTTCATTCTGTTTCGACGCTCACAAGCACACTGAGCACGCGAAAACCTTTATGAGGTTCTGAAACATGACGGCCGTGACCTTCCTATGTCACAGCTATATGTTTTGTTAAATCCACAGTCACGACCGTGCACTTTTTATAAGAGCCGATACATTTATGCCTTTACTACTCGCGACTGCAACATTTTATTCTTACAACCGTGCCAATGTTTTTAAGGAAAAAAATGTTAAAACTCTTCTATATTCATTTATTTCATGGTTATATGTCCTTTTATTGCTCTGTTTAGTATTTTCTCCTTTCTGTACCATTGTTTGCCACCCTATTGGGTAATGAATTGTAGATCTGGTCTAGACCAAATGGGTTATGGTCTCTATTCTATACACCTTCATACCTGCATGTTCTGAGGTTATGTAAACATGATGGCCACAGCTTTAGTGACATTTTTATGTCACTAAACTCATAGCAACCTCACGCCCGTAGCAAAACGATGTTGCGGCCATGATAAATATGAAGGCTAACACCTTGAACATATATATATATATATATATATATATATATATATAACAAAAAAGAAATGAAATTGGGTCTCACACGTCTTTCCTTAACCACTTTAGCCCTTACTATGTTTCGTGCAACCTAGTATGTCATTCGAAATCCTTGGCTAAATGTTTGGCCACTCATCACTCTACGATTGCTTCCTTTGAGACTAATAAAATTTGAATTAACCATCCTTATTGAACCCCATGCATGTTTTCATGAGCCTCAGTTGACCTTCAAACCCTTACCTAGTAGACCAATAAGGAATGATAGTCATTAGGATATTACGTCATTAGGCTTTAACGCTTTCACGAGAAATTGGGATGATGCGCGAGAACCTTCTAACACCTCTTCAAAGCATACAACAGATTTTGTCTTAGTGTTACTACTTTGAATGTCTGCCAACGTCCGCATTCAACAAGTTTTGAAGGTTGAGACCCCAGCTACAAAAAGGGCAAAATAAGGGCTTATTTAACCAAATGCGTCTCATTCGGAGGCTTCAACGAATAGAACTATTCCATCAATGACCTACAGTTACAGACGGTAGTTTGCACCTGGGAACTTACACGACATAATTCAAACTTCTCCAAGTCAGCTCGTAGCAGACCCACCCATCTGAAGAACTGAGGAACAAAGAGTTCAAACCGCCGATAGGAAAATGAAAGATGAGAAATAACGTCGAGATTAAGACATTTGACTTACTATCCAAGAGAATGAGGTACGTACGCCAACCTCATCATGAGATCGAGTTTTTGTTGAACTCTAACTAGGCACTGCACTGATTTCGAACGCAGCACATAGGATGGCTCCCACCAAATCAAAGGAGTTAAAAGAGCAGTTAGAGGAGCTTCTTAACAAAGGATTCATCCACCCAAACACTCCACCATGGGATGCATCAGCATCGTTTCATAACGAAACCTCAAAGATCTACATAAACTATCGACAGCTGAACAAGGTGATGATCAAGAGTCGATACCTAATTACCATGACTAGACAACCTTTTCGATTAACCCTAAGGAGAAGAAACTACAACAACCAATGGAAGAGGCAAAGCTATAAACATCAAAGGAGACGACTTCAACCAAGAAAGAGTGGTTTGAAGAGAAGGGTGCAGCCTGACCAACAAGTGAACGATGGATGGAATGTCGCACTTTACGAGGGAGAAAAGAAGATTTGTCAATGATCAAAGATATGCTCGTATTTGCAAACACTGGGATATACGCTAGCCTAGACGTGTTACATTGTTACGGGAAAAGGGAACGCTAGTAGGTAAACGCTTTTACGCTAACGGTAGTCTATAACCTCGCACCATAGGAATACAATGTGATCTTTGAAAGTTATGTAGTATTCAGTCTAAGATTTTAGTAAGATGAAACAACCATTACTCAAGGTTGCTAAATTTATAAGCCCGACCCTGTCCACTCCCTCAACCAAGAATGACTCAGCTGAACAACGACGCAACCTCGAGGAGAGCTCAATAAAGATCTGAAAGAAGGTACTGTAGAAGAACAACGATTCTGTTGATACAAGACATATAGCAACACCACAGAAGTAAGAAAGTCAACTTGAAGATGAGAAGGCATAACGCTAGTAACTCATCCTTAACTTTTCATACGAAGAAGTACGAAACAAAATTTTGAGGACAAAATTTATTTTAAGAGGGGTAGATTGTAATAACCCAGTCTGATCCCTAGTTGAAACGACTTGATTCAAACCCTAACATTAGCAATGGTTAGCTCACAAGATCATAGGTCGTTGGAAAAGTGAGTTAGGGTGAAAAGGTTAAAAACCCTAACTCAACTTGAAACCCTAATACGAAAAGAAAGCCTTCTAATCTCAGATATCATTAACCACACTATGACACTAATTCAAAATCCTATGGTGCTAAACCTAGAAATGAAACTTCGGGCCCTAAACTCTTCTTAAGAAATACTAACCTAGTCTCGTAATCTTTCAAACCCAACACCCAATAAGTGTTGCCCTATAATAGCAAAACACATACTCCAAGTTCAAAGATTAAGAAAATCAAGTACAAACCCCAACTTGGAAAGAACATGATACTCAAAGACCTAAAATCCCATAACTTCCAATAATTGTACTTTAACCCCATATCTTCAAGATAACTGCACTTTTAGCCTAAAACACCAAAATTCATAATAAAATATAAATCTCATGAGAAGACACTTTAGTCCACGTCCAAATTACTCGCAAAAGTTCTTAAGAGTTTTAGTTTTGATAATTACACATAAGTCCCTCACATCTTTATAATTGCACAAAAGTCTAAGATATTTATCATCTATAATTCTCTACAACCAACATTAATTAATATATAAATATGTATATATATAATACATATATAGCATATATGAAAAATTACCAAGGAGTATGCGCCCAAAAATAAAATATTCAAATCAAATCAAATCTCAACTTCCAATATATTAAAATACATTATAATAGTCACAAGTCTCCAAATTTCCATCAATACACATACACATATATATGCACACCAAATCTCATACATAAAGTAAACAAATATAAAATATATCTTTTATGAGAATTAAACTAAATTAGTTAAAAACTTACTATATCAAATTTCAACTAAAAGATCAAAATTTTACACATGTATAATTTTAACTCAACCTTTTAAGTCAAAACAAGAAATAAAAGACAAAAATAAAGCAAAATAAAAAAAAATATCCCTCCATAATTGGTTCTACCTAAGAAATTGTGCTAAAAAGTCCATTTTTGCATTTTTAGCTCAAAAATGAGAAAAATATATACATGTCAAGCATTATTAGGACCCAAAACTATTCAAACAACTAATATACATAATAATATAATATTATAGGCTAATAAAAGTAAATATATCATTATTAAAGTTCTTACACACTTAAATAAATCAAAAAGTCGCATCTAGTCAAAATAACTTAAAGTAGCTTTGCCTACACTTAAATAATTGATTATTGTCAATATTTTTATAAACTATAATAATAATAATAACACTAAAATAATTCATTTTAATAAATTAAAAAACTAAAAAGATACATCAAATCAATTTCTTGGACAATGTACTGCTAAAAACACCACCAAATAAGCAATTAAAGCAAAATTAAGCACATTGATCCACCAAATTGACCCTTAGCTAAAAACCCCCACCTAATGTTTTGAATTTTCAAATTTTAAATCTATTAAATAGAGCCCTACCTCCCGTGAAACCAATAGAAAATTAAAAAAATAAAATTTTTCTTACAACACCCATCATATCTTCCACTAATTAATTTTCTATAAAAAGGACCATTGAGCCTCATTTTTCTCCATCATATTTTGGTTGAGAGGGTGAGCAAACTCCAAAAAATTTTGAGTATTCAAAGCTATCCAAGTATGGGAAAGAAAGAAGAAAAATGAGAAACAAGGGGGGGAAGAAGGAAGAAACTAAGACAGCAAGGAGATTCTCAAAGCTAAGTCCTAACCAACCTTTTACCATAACCCAATCTTTCAAAGGTAAGTAAAACCTCTAAACATTCTGTTTAAGATCACCTTAAATCTCTCTCAACTCATCTCATAACACACATCTAAAAATATAAATCAAAAATGGATCAAAAAGGCGTCATAGACGTGAAATAGGGACTGTTCTTGTTGGGTATGTTAGTGTGAGTGGTTACGTATTGTTATTTTTGAGTTTGATGGTTTATACAAGTTTTGGAACAATTATATTTGACTCTAATACACATGCATGCAAAGAATAAGGGCCATGTACGGACATACCATGAGCTAGGAGGCTAGAACTCCCAAATGCCTGATTTTTTAGTATTTTTGACTTTTTGCCCCGAATTTTAAAATATCATAACTAAATATATAAAAATGATGTTAGTGTTTTATTTATATCCAGACCTAGGTTTTGATGTTATCTTTCATACAAAATTGATTTGAATTGATTTGAATTAGTAGAACTCGAGATATGACCTTTTTGCCAAAATGTATCAGTTTTTTACCACTCAGTTTTGCAAACCTAAAAACCTTAATTTAGAACGAGATTTGAGCTTAGGTTGAAACATGAAAGTTATAGATAACATGTATATATTTCTATTCAAAAAATCGGAGCCTAAAATATTTAGATTTGGTAGGTGAAAACACATCATAAAGTTACTATTGTGGATTTATGAGTAACAGAGCCCTCTGTCACTTATTTTTTGTACGACCAGAAACCCATAGTTTTAGTGATCGGCTCCAAAAGTAGCTTTCATGAAAAATTGTAGCTACCATATTGAACTAATTAATGTCCAAAAAATAGACCTAGATACCCCGGGTGGTCCCTGAAACTATTTTTAAACTTTTAGTGGCAAACAGATTTTATTGTGTATTTTATAGCTAACTAAACTTATTTTACAAAATGGCTTATATCTCTAATTTATTTCAAACGACTATCCTTAGTACTATTCATGAGACTTGTAGGAAACATATTAAACTAGAACATATCCAAAAGACCGATAGGACTTGATTGGTTACCCCAAAATCGAGACTAACTGAGGCACTTTTTATGTATTTTTCTCTATAAAATACTGAACTATTTTCACTTAAATGAAATTATTTATCAATTTACCTTAGGATTTGGGTTTAGTGTTAAACATAAAAGTTGTAGAAAATATTGGTATCTAAATGGTGACCAACAATTAGAACATAACTCAAAATTGAGTTACCCCAAAACACTATTGTCCTTTTTAAATTGACACTTGAAAGTTGATACTTAAGTTGTTAAGTGTGTGGTTGACATGTCTTTGTTGTGGGACTTGTAGTATATGTTTTAATTTATTTAAGTTCAATGATTAATATTTTAAAGTGATTATACGATGATTTGATTTCATGCTATAAAGTTTGAACTAAGTCTTGAGAAATGTGACTTATGCTTCATATGCTTTAATGAGTTGTACTATGTGCTATGCGATGATTAGTTTAATGCCATACTATAAATAGTTGTACTTGAGACACATGTTGTACATCATGGGCATTGTCACATTAATATGTTTGCATATTGGAGTTCTTTCTGTATCCACCATTGTGGGTTAGGATATGTTAGAGTTGTTCTCTTTCTCGATTCTGAGTCTAAGGCGTCCCTAGTTGTCAGTTTTGTAATTGTTTTGGGGTATTTTCCCTGTGAGCACGCTAGGCATGTCCCCGATGTTGGAAAATTGTTTATCATGGATATTGTTAGGTACCACGGGTTCGTCGCTAGTGTTCTGATTTCGATGGCTTAGACTTTGGGTTGGAACTGACAAAGGCATCACGAGTCTTAAGGTAAAAAAAAATCAATTTATTGTATATTGATTGATTATTGGATTTGGATTTGGTTAACTCAGAGGGTGGCTTGGACCCCACGCCATTGCCATTGAGTAAAATAGCTATGTTATGAAGCCTAGGTGATGCATTTACTAATTACAACGAGGCGCAATTATGTCTTTTGTGATCAACTCCCATAAAGTCTATTCTGGAAATTCCTTGCGTGGAATCCATGTTATGATTCTCGATGTTTATTAGGTTGGGCATTTTCATTGCATCCACAGCTTCACATACTTCCATGTTTGTTCATATATCGGGTTGCCATGCTATAATTGTCCAATTTTTCTGTCTCCTTGACTTAAAAATGTACTAAGTGTTAAATGATATGCAAAGTGGAACATTTTGTGCTGTGAGATTGGTTAAAAGGTTTAGAGTGTTTTCTTCTGGGCTTCGGCTCATAGCGTTATGCCACAGGTTAAAAGAGGGCTTACCCCACGGATAAGAATCAACCGAACAGGAGAAGTACCAAGAGCACGCTGATCCAATCAAAGCTTAATGTAACAAAAAAAGTCCTTTTGTTCAAGAAGTCTCTGTATATTTTGTAATCATGCTTTAATAGCTGTAATATCTGTATTTTGTGAGCTTTTTTAGACTCAAATAATATAATATTATAACAATTATCTGTGAATAAAGTTTTAGTATAACCCTATTTGTATGTATATGTATGTCTCAACATACTCGAGAGACGAGGCATTACATCATGTGTATGTTCCGAAAATATAGTTTTGAAGGTTTGGAGCTAACCCTTGGGGTTAAGCCGTGTTTTTAACGTTGGTTGGTCTCCATGATTAGATAGATGACGTTGCTATATGTGTTTTAATGCTTGTACATGGCTATATGCATGCAAGCTTTTTGTGAGTTCATGCATTATTGGGGGTGTATATTGGTCCCGCGATGAAAACCTGTAAAGAAATGCATTATTAGGGGTGAATATTGGTCCTGCAGTGAAAGCCCACAAAGAGTTGCATCATTTGAATCATTCTGGGTCGTGGAAACTGGGTTGGAAAATATCGTGGTTTATTTTGTTAAATTGTCAGATGTTATGGGATTATATGAAAACATGTGATTTTTAAGGATGGAAAACCGTTTTAAGACTTGTGTTGTTGAGTTGTTCATATAATTCGTGATTGCATGTTATTCTTTTAATTCGTACTAGTCTATTCCTATTGGGTTTCGACTTACATTGTGAGATTTGAAAACTTTCAGGTGAATTTAATCATGTGGACAGATCTCGGTGAGCCTGAAAAGAGGCAATGATAGAGATTTTTTTTGTTAATTTTAGTAGTTTTGTTGATCAATCATTAATACTGTTGCGTATTTGGATCATGTAATGAAGTTATAAGTTTTGTACTTGAACACATGTTGTAACTCTTATAGTCCTGGTGCTGATACATGTATATTATATGTTCATGAGAGGAACCATGAGTTGATTATTGTTTTCTGTAGTTTTATATTACAATTTTTGTTTGATTGGTTCAACATTTTAATGAAAGGTTATCAGTTGATTTATGTTTCATATAAACTCTTGTTACCTCGAGGAAAGATTTTGAGTCTTGTTTTGGCATGTTTTAGTGGACTTGGTAATTCCTTGGAAGCTTTTCAAAAAAGGTTGGAAAGGTTTTGGTGTTGGGTGTGAAAAGTTGTATTTTGAAAAAGGGTTCAGAGTCAGACTGCTTGACGGACCACTCGAGTAGTCTATCGGTCGGTCTTTGCAAACATTCTATTTTTTTTGTGTTCGAGTGGAAAACTAGTGTCCTTGCAAGGACCACTCAAACGGTATGGGCAATGCTCTGAGAATTTTGTTTATTTGTTTTAAAACTTGGCTCTTGGAGATCGTGACCTTCATCTTTTGGGCTATTCTTTTACATAAACTAAGCCCTTAGAAGTGCGTTTTTTAAAAGTTTTAAGCTCATTTTCATCTATGTTCTTTGAACTGTTTGGGTTTGGGTGGTTTTGATGGATCTCGGTATCTCAAAACAATAAAAAAATTTTTGTGTTTCACGAGACTTGAGTTTTGAGCCGTGACAACTTGATATCAAAGTTCTAGGCTCGAATACCTAAGAGCCGTGGGAGGGGTTGCATTACCTTGTGAGGGTGGTTATGTGTACTTGATTGCATGTATTTAAATGTTTTCATAACATGATGATGATGATAATCTATTGAGTATGTGAATGTTGTGTATACATGAGCATGAAGGTTGGACCTTAGAATTGATTAATCTTGCCTTTAGGCATTTGGATTAACAAACATGAAAGCTGAGTTAGAAATACGTTTGACCGATGTACTTCCTAGCATGGAATTTAAGTAGGTTACTCAAATTGACTCATCACTCTTGATGGTACTTCTCGATACGTGGAATCTATTTACATGATCTTAAATGGCTAAGTGTTAGCATGATTATGTGACTTAATTTGTAATAACATGATGAGTTAAATTTTATGTTGTTATACTCTATTTTGCTTTCGTATAGAATTGATGTCTACGCGGAGAGGACATGACCGTGGTCGAGACCGTGGCTATGGTTTAGGCCAAGAGGATGTGCCAATTCCTAATGCTCTGGGAATGCTAATGCTCCCCAAGGAAAAGTAGACGGGGTAGGGCTAATATGTGAGATGATGGGTTCCATCTGTCAGCTAGTCGAGGCCGCTAGGGGAGGGGGCAAGAGTGCCCGAGCCGAGGGCAACTATTGCGATGCGAGAGTTTTGACGTCTTGGCCCTCCTACCATTGTTGGGGATCTCGATCCAAAGGTGGCCACATAATGGATGGAGCTCGTGATGAGGATTCTGGATATATTGTAGATAGTCAAGGAGGACTTGAAGGTTGTGTTTGCCACTTTTCAGCTAAGGGGTGACACCCACGAATGGTGGAAATTTTCTAGAACTACCGTGGACGGAACATGGGGAGCTTTTGCTAAAGTATTTCTAGAGAAATACTTTTCTGAGTGCTCAAGTGGCAAGATTGAGACAGCATGTCTTTACAGAGCTGGTGGAGTCAGCAGCTACTATTGGGAACACTTTGAGTGAGACTCGTAGACCCAGGGAGGTCAGGGCACCGCATAGTGGAACGGATGCATAGTCAGGTGGGCGCTCCAACAAAAGACTGAGGTCCTTTGGCCCTAGTTCTCATTTTTCAGGGTAACAGCAGTAGTTTTCTGCACCAGCACCCTCAGTAGCTTCCTCAGGGAGACCAGAGCAGAGGGAGCCCATCTATTATCGATGCAGAAACCATGGCACCACGTGATGGATTATCCACAGAAGAGGCAATTCCAAAGTTTAGTACCCATTCAGTCTCAAGGGAGAGAGCCACCAATTTGTTTTGGGTGTGGCTAGTCGGGACATTTTTGTAAGAATTTTCCTTAGGGAGTGAGTGCATAGAGCACGATAGGCGCACCAGTTGTTCAGTCTGCATAGGGATGATAGGCTAATTGGCAGCAGTAGTCAGCAACTCAAACTTCTAGGGTTACGAAAGGGGGTGCCTCAATTTAGTCAGTGCAACAGCCCGTAGTGCAGAGCTATGATGGGCAGACTAAAGGACTGCAGGGCAGAGTGTACGCCCTTACATATCCCAATTCTTTTAAGGCACCGATTGTGCTTGATGCTATAGCACCTACCTCAAATATCAGAGGTACTCTCTTAGTGTACAAATCATGGGTCAGTGTTCTCAACGACACGGGAGCATTACATTCTTTTATATCATCTACTTTGGGGTTGAAGATAGACCCGATGGGTTGCACACTGTGTAGAGACCCCGGTTAGTAGGAACATGGTGTTAGGATGAGTCTGTAGATCTTGTGAGTTAGAGATCATCGGCCGCTGCTTAGAGTTTGATTTCATTATTCTCGATATGACCACATTTGATGTCATCCTAGGGATGAATTGGCTGACCACTTATCGTGCCTTTATCGCTTGTGATCGACGAAGGGTATCGATTTGTACATTTAAGGGTGAATGTTTTTATTTTGTGAGTGATCAGGACGATGGTTCGTGCCTAGCCTGGTGTTATTTGAAATTGAGAAAACCTTAGTTTTCTCTTTTTTGCTCTCTTGTTGAACGAGGCTATTGGGGTTCAAAGAGAGTTTTCTCCTGTGATTTACGACTATCTAGATGTCTTTCTTAATGATCTTTTTGAGTTTCCACCGAGTCGTGAGGTAGAGTTTTCTATCGATCTTGTTCTGAGAGCCGCTCCTATTTAGATGTCGTCTTATCATTTTGCACCAATAAAGTTGTGAGAGCTTAAGGTATAACTTCAGGAGTTGCTTGATAAGGGATTTGTACACCTGAGTACGTCGCCATGGGGAGCTCTGGCTTTGTTTTCCAAGAAGAAGAATGGGTCCTTGAGATTGTGTATTGATTATCGAAAGCTGAATTAGGTAACGGTGAAAAATAAGTATCCTATGCCGAGGATTGATGATTTATTTTATCAATTAAAGGATTTATGCTACTTTTCTAAGATTGATTTGAGATCGAGATATCACCAGTTGAGGATCCAAAAGGAGAATATAGCAAAGACCGCCTTTTAAACTCGTTATGGTCACTATGAGTTTTTGGTTATGCCGTTCAATTTGACGAATGCTCCTTGCGACATTCATAGACTTGCTTAACTGCATATTCCACCCGTATCTTGACAGTTTTGTGATTGTGTTTGTGGATAATATTCTTATTTTACTCACCATCGAGGGAGATGCATAAGGAACATCTACGTATTGCTCTATAACTTTTGAGGGAGCATCAATTATATGAGAAGTTTGAGAAATATGAATTTGGGATGCATGAGGTGAAATTTCATGGACATGTGGTGTCGAGGGATGGTGTATCTGTGGATTCTTCAAAGACCAAAGCAGTGATGAATTATGAACGTCTAAAAAGTGTGTTTGAGATTTGTAGCTTTTTGGGTTTAGCATGCTATATCGACGATTTGTGAAGGATTTTTCTCTACTCGCCGCGCCGATGACTCGCCTTACGCGAAAGGGAGTCAAGTTTGTTTGGAATGAGTCTTGTGAGTTGGCTTTTTAGGAGCTGAAAAAGAGATTAACGAGTGCACCAATGTTGGTTATTTCAAAATGAGGTTTGGGATATACAGAATATTGTGATGTGTCACATAATGGCTTCAGGTGTGTCTTGATGCAGGAGGGCAAGGTTGTAGCTTATAGATCTCGACAGTTAAAGATACACAAACAAAATTATTCGATACATAATTTGGGATTGGTAATTGTGGTTTTTGTCTTGAAAGCATGGCAACATTATTTATACAGTGAATATTTTGAGGTTATTTCGGATCACAAGAGTTTAAAATACTTGTTTTCTCAGAAGAACCTAAATCTATGCCAGAGATGGTGAATGGAGTTTATGGAGAACTATGACTTTCATCTCCAGTATCACCTTGGGAAGGCCAATGTTGTGGCTGACGCTCTTAGCATGAGACCTCATGGTTCGTTGGCTTCTATTGCCATACTTGAGTAGGACATACTCGAGGAGGGTTGTGAGTTTGATTTTTGTCTTAGGGAGATAAAGAAGGGTGCGACCTTATCTTTAGTGGTTTCGTGACCCATATTGATTGCCCGTGTTCTGGAGGCTCAATAGACCGATCAGAAAGTTCAGATGTTTTGGGATCGTGTTACTATTGGGGGAGACACCAAGGGATAAGTCATGAGTCCAGATTAGAGTTTGAGGTTTTCTGGGAGAGTATTTGTGCCAGAATCGTGCCGCGATGATGTGTTACGGCACTTCCACCATTCTCGTTTAGTAGTAGTGCACTCGAGAGGCAACAAGATGTATCATGATCTACGTCATAAGTTCTGGCGGAAGGGAATAAAGAGGGATGTGGTTCAATTTATTTTTTGATGCCTTACTTGTCAGCAAGTGAAGGTAGGACATGAGAGGCCAGCAGGGTTGTTACAGCCGTTGCCAGTATCAGAATGGAAGTGGAAAAACATCACTATGGATTTTGTGTCTGGACTTTTTAGATCGCCTAAGGGGCACGATGCTGTTTGGGTTATGGTTGATAAACTGGCGAAGTCTGCACACTTTCTTCCCATTCGTGTGAAGCATTCTATGGACAAGCTGAGTAGGTTGTATGCCAGTGGATTGTTTGGTTACACAGAGTACCTGTATTTATTATTTTTGACCGAAACTCGCACTTTACACTGCTCTTTTGGCAGAGTCATCAGGTAGCTTTGGGGACAAATTTCTTTTTTAGCACTGCTTTTCATCCTCAGACAGACGGTCATTTCGAGCGTACTATATAGAGTTTGGAGGATATGCTGAGAGCTTGTGTACTCAATTTTTGGGGTTCTTGGGAGGATCATTTACCGTTTGCAGAGTTTGTGTATAATAATAGTTATTAGTTTAGCATTGAAATGGCGCATTTCGAGGCTTTGTATGGCAGGCTATGTAGGTTACTGGTGTGTTGGGCAGATACAGGAGAAACCGTAGTTTTGGGACCCGACCTGGTGTGAAAAACAACAAAGAAGATCACTATGATTTGCCAATGCTTGGCCACAGCTCAAAGTCTCTAAAACAATTAAGCTGATTAGGGGAGGCCTTTGAATTTGAGGTGGGGGACCACATGTTTTTAAAGGTTTTGCTACGCCGAGGTTTGATGAGGTTTGGCCATCACAGAAAGTTATCGCCGCTTTTTATTGGGCCGTTCAAAATCCTGAAAAGGATTGGAGAGGTGGCATACTGTCTGGCTTTGTCTCCTTAGTTATCTTCTGTGTGCAACGAGTTTCATGTTTTCATGCTTCGAAAACACGAGCCTAACCGGTCACATATCTTGGATTGGGTTGAGTTACGAGTGGACGAGGATGTTTCTTTTGAGGAACGACCGGTGAGAATTTTGGATACGAAAGAGCAAGTGTTTAGAGGGAGAACCATTGCTTATGTTAAGGTTTTATGGCATTATCACGGTGTTGAGAAAGTTATGTGGGAGCTTGAGTCTGAAGTTCATGTTAGGTATCCGAAATTGTTTTCTTCTTGACCACATAGTGAATTTTAGGGGCAACATTCCTTGAGGGGGGAGAGTTGTGAGACCTGGTTCTCAAAATCCTTTCTTTTGTGATTGCATGTTAGTCTATTCCTATTGGGCTTTGATTCACATTGTGGGATTTGAAAATTATTAGGTAAATTTGACTATATGGATAGATCTCGATGAGGCCAGGAGAAAGTAAAGACAGAGATCTTTTATTGTTGAGTTTAGTAGTTTTGCTGATTAGTCATTAATACCATTGTGTATTTGGATCATGTAATAAAGTTATAAGTTTTTACTTAAACATATGTTGTAACTCTTCTGGTCGTGGAGCCGATGCATGTATATTATATGTTCATGAGAGGAACCATGGGTTGGTTGTTGTTTTTCGTAGTTTTAGATTATGATTTTCGTTTGATTGGTTCAATGTTTTAATGAAAGGTTTTCGATTGATTTATGTTTTATATAAACTCTTGTACCTCGAGAAAAGATTTTAAGACTCATTTTAGTATGTTTTTGTGAGACCCTGGCCCGTTTATGTTTTTTGCATTTTTCGACGCGTGTTTGTCGTTTTTGTTTTAGCATGTTCGTACGTGTTTTTATATATGTTTGAGTGTAGAGAAGCATGCAAGGTTGGTTCCCGAGGCCGTTGGCCGTTGTGGTGCAAATTTCAAAAAAAAAATTTGTGGCCTATAAATATCTGACGTTAGATATTTTCAAAAGATATTTTTAAAACTTACAAGTTAAGTTTTCTTTTTTCTCCTTGTCTTCTCTCTAACTTCCTGGGGCCGAGGGCTCTGTTTTGGACGATCCAACAGTTGATCCTTGTTATTGGCACGGTGGGCTACGCGTTCATTTGGACGAAATTTTATTCTGGCAAAGTTTGATTTTGCACGTAAATCGATGCGTTGAGTTTTTAATCCAACGAGATAGGATCTTAGACTCTCATGTCTTGTAAGATGCTATGTGTAATCGTGCGTATTTTTACCGTTTTAAAATGCATGAAATTGCTTTATGTTTCAAACGTTGGTTTTGGGGTCTAAAATCGTTTTTTGTCAGTTTCGGTTGGGTGAAATCGAGTTTTGAGTGTTTCCTTCGAGGTTTTGGTGTTAGTCTTGAGCTTGGGTATGTTCAAAGGTGTTGGATGGAAGTTTTTAGACTTCATTTTGGGGTTTTGGTGGCTGAAACAGTAGCTCAGAGTCAGTTTTCACCTGGGTTCAGTCGACTAGATTGTGGTTCAGTCGACTGAATCGAGGAGGTCAGTCGACTGACTTGTGTTTTCAAGAGTTTTTGCGAGATTCTAGTAGATTGTTTGGCTCAACTAGATGAGGTCTAGTCAACTGGGTCCTGTGTGGGGCATTTTGGTGTTTTGGTAGTTTTAGTGGTTGTGTGGTGGCCTCTCGGTTGATTGGGTTATGGGGCTCAATCAACTACTCTCCTTTAGTGTTTTTAGTTGATTAGATTATGGGGTCCTGTCAACTGAAGTCACGGAGAGGGTGCTGGTCATTTCATACGGGGCGTTGGTGCACGGTTGTGTGCGTGGTGGCTGGTGCATCTTTAGATATGGGACGTGTTGGATCCAATGTTCTTTCTAGAGTTGAGGTGGTTTTTGGTGAGAACCGTTTTGTAGGAGGTTTGGTGTTGGCCTCCAGGTTGGGTTTTGGTTTTTTGCTTCATTGGTTGTCCCGGTGAGTGGACGGGTCGTTCGGGAGAGCAGATGACGGGTGTGTGGCTTGTGATGTCATGATGGGTTGTGTGGCATCGTTATGTGGAACGTCCTGGTTATACGTGTTTCTATGCTTATAGAACTATGGCTAGTTTTATTCTTACATGTTGTAGGATGAGTATGCGGTCCTATGCGGTTTTGGTGTATTTAAGTTCCATTTTTTTATGTGTACATGGGTTGCACTAGTTAAAACTATGGTTTTAAAATTGTATATGTTGGGGCGAATTTTGATCCCTCGGTGAAATTCTGTAAAGATGCATATGAGGGACGGATTTTAGTCTTACGGTGAAAGTCCGTGAAGATATCTGCTGACTATGGTCAACAATGCATTAATTGGGGCGGATAATGGTCATGTGATGAAAGTCTGTGAAACTATATGATGGGGGCGTATGTGGTCCAACGGTTTTACCCCGTGAAGTTATATGTTAATTCTGTATGTGTTGCGTTGTATAAATGGCGTGTGTTACATGTGGGGCTCGTGGGAGTCTTGGATCATAGGAGTCAATCTTCGCTGTGAAGCGTTGTAATATATATCAAATTATTTTCTAGGCTCTGATGAGTCGTGATATAAAACCGTTTTCAAAACTGTTTTCTTTGTGACTCTTGGGAGTTCCCGTATAAAACCATTTTTCAACTATTTTCTTCTGGAGCTTGTGTGAGTTCAAATATAAAACCGTTTTTATGGCTCATGTGAGTCAAAAATTGCACCTCATTTTTTGAGCATGTTTTGTTTATATTGCATGCTTGTCTAGTACCATTTCTCCTCACGTTATGATTTTCAATATCTACCAATTAAATTTAATTACTGACAATTTAATTTAATCGGTATCTTGTTATTCTTTAAACCCTTCCGCTTAACTTATTTGACCACTAGATAATCAAATCCACCTGCAGGGGTTGGCCTGATTAAATCTTATAAGCTTCCTTAAGGGGGTATCGTCAATCTTGATCTTTTAGGACGTGAATTTCGTCAATAATTAATATTTGCTATATAAATAATACCGCTATCTAAATCACTGGGAATATAGACCCATATAAGATCGCACCCTCTAATGAATCAAAACAACGAATATTAAATACACGTAAATCAATAATTATTTTACGATTAAAAGAATAAGCACTATTCGTTATAATCTTGGGGTGTGAATTAATTTATATAGTTAGTATAAAATTAATTACCCCTAACGTCCCGTTCAATACACACAAAGTGTACTGGCACAGAGAGTCAGAACAATAGACGACGCTATTATCTGTTTCCTATAACCAAAACAAGCTTACTAAAATTTTGTGCTACAGTTGTACCGATGGTATGTCCATTTTCATCTAAACTGTGAATGTAAAACTTATATGCTACAAGAGCCTAAAATTTGATCTTCTGTGTGTAAACCATACTCTACATACCAAATTAAATATTATACAGAATATTGAACATCCATGTATAACAAATAAATAATCTGCATACATTACTCATAAAGATTCTTATAAAATAGAAAATTAATTTTATTAAAATAAAATTAAATAGTACAAATATGATTTTTAGTATACCAACCCTAACAATCTCCCACTTATACTCAAAACTATGCTGCTATACATCTGACTCCCATGCCCTCTATATGACTATCAAAAGTCTTAGTCGGTATGCTCTTTGTAAAGGATTTGCAAGGTTGTCCCCTAATGCAAGCTCTATGTCTGACTGAAAATCTGAGTTTGTGTACCTCAAAGGTACTAGAATGTGTGCCTGGTAAACCAACATATAATTCTTAGTCCTTTTTAGGTACTTAACTATATTCTTTACCGTAGTCCAATACTCATGTCCTGGATTAGACTAATATCTGCTAACCATGCCAACGACAAAGTAAATGTCGGGCCTAGTGCAAAGCATAGCATACATGAGACTTCCTACTGCCGAAGCATAAGGAACCGCCTTTAACTTCTCTATCTCACCAGGTGTCTTAGGATAATGATCCTTGGATAGAGTGATTCAATGCCTGAAAGGGATAAACCCTTTCTGGGAGTCCTACATGCTAAAACGAGCAAGAATATCATCGATATACTTTGCTTGAGATAAGCCCAACATCATTTGTTTTTTATTTCGCACAAGCTTGATCCCAAGGATGTGATTGGCTTCTCCCAAGTTCTTCATATCGAATTGCCCAGATAACCATTCTTTAACTGTAGATAATGCTTTCACATCATTTCCAATGAGAAAGATATCGTCTACATGAAGTACTAGGAAGATCACCACGCTTCCGTTACGCTTCTTGTACACACAGGATTCATTCGAACTTTGATAAAAATCATAAGACTTTATAGATTGATCAAACCGAGTGTTTTAAGATCTCGATGCCTGCTTAAATCTATAAATGGATCTCCTAAGCTTACACAACATGTGTTCTTTGCCCTTTGCAATGAATCTGTCTGGTTGTATCATATAAATACACTAGTCAAGACTTCCGTTAAGGAAAGCTGTCTTGACGTCCACTTTCCAGATTTCGTAATCAAAATGAGCGGCAATGAATAAGAGAATCCGGATAGACTTAAGCATGGCTACCGACGAAAAGGTTTCCTTATAATCGATCCCTTCTTTCTGAGTGAACCCTTTAGCAACAAGCCTACCTTTGAAGGTTTCAACCTTCCGATCTGCTCCTCTCTTTCTCTTGTAGATCCACTTGCATCCAATGAGTTTTATCCCTTCCGGTGGTTCTACAAGTTCCCAGACCTGATTGGATTACATAGATTTCAATTTTGAATTTATAGCCATTTGCCAAAGATCTACATCTTTGTCTTAAAGTGTTTTATTATAATTACAGGGCTCAGTATCTAGTTCTATCGGGATCCTGTCAAAAAACTCTCCCAAGTACATATACTGGTCAGATTGATGAACAACCCTCCCACTACGACGAGGCACTACCTGTGTTTGTTACTACCAGTAACACGCTGTACAGAATCAGAAGTCTGTGCATCAGCACCCTGTTCTTGATTTTCACATGTCCCGATAATCCTCCCACTACAATGAGATAATAGAATATCAGTGATTTGTTCTTCTGTTCTACTAGTATTTCCTTTCAGTTATTCTAGAACAATATTGCTTTTGGGCATGTGATCCATAATATAATTCTTTTTCAAGAATCGAGTATTGGTATTAACAATTACCTGCTGATTCTTAAAATTCTAAAATAGACCACCCTTCGTTCTCTTGGGATACTTTACAAAGAAACAGACTTCTGTCCTCAATTCCAACTTACCCGTGTTCTCATTCAGCACATGTGCTGGATACCCCCAAATCCAAATGTGTTTTAGACCAGCTTTACGCTCGGTCCACAATTCTGTGGGAGTAGAAGGTACTGACTTAGAAGGTACCAAGTTCAGAACATAAGTCGTTGTCTCTAAAGCGAGTCCCCAAAAAAAATCGGGTAAACCTGAATAATTCACCATGTACCTTATCATTTCCATAAGAGTCATATTCCTTCTTTCTTCTATATCATTCTACTACGGAGTGCCAGGTGCAATCAACTGGGATGTAATCTCCTCTGATGACAAGTAATCCTTCAACTCTCCAATGAGGTATTTCCCACCACGGTCGAATCGTAGTGATTTGATACTTTTACCCAGATGCTACTCTGCCTCTGTCTTGAATTTTTTGAATTTCTCAAAGTATTCAAACTTACCGTGCATTAGGTAAATGTATCCATACCTTGAGTAGTCATCAATGAAACTGATGAAGTACTCAAAACTACCTCTAGTCCGCATTATCATAGGACCACACACATCAGAATAAATCAGTTCCAATGGTTATTTAGCTCTATAGCCTTTGGCTGAAATGGGCTTCTTAGTCATCTTATCCTCTAAGCACGATTCACAGACTAGAAGTGCCCCCACTTCTAATGAACTCAAAAGTCCATCTGCTACCAGTTTGTTTATCCTTTTTAGATTAATATGACCCAATCGTAAGTGCCAAATAAACGTTTGGTTAATTAAATAATGAAATTTTTTCTTATATGGTAATATAGATGTACTATTCATTTTTGTCAGTTGCAGTGTAGGAAAAATTAGAATAATAATATAAAGATCATCCACCAATGTACCAGAACAGATAATTCGTTTATTATCCTTAATAACCACGGAGTTATTAAAATAAATCAAATATTTGCCTTTAACTAATCTAAAAATAGAAACTAAGTTCCTTTTAATGGCAGGTACATAAAGACAATATCTCGATATTAAAATTTGATCTCTACCAAAACTGAGAGTGGCATCTCCTACTGCAACTGCTGTTACCTTTGTATTATTACCCATATGCAGGTAAATCTCCGCATCATTATGTTATCGAATTTCTTGAAACCCCTGCAATAAATTACAATCATGATTAGTGGCTCACGTATCTACACACTAGGTACCGGTAGATAACACCGCTAAACATGTTTCCACAATCAGTGAACAGAAATCACCTGTTTGTTCTGCGTTCTGAGAAATACTAGACATAGTTTTTTCTGTGCCGAGTCTGATTATAGTGAAAATATCTGTCTTTTGGCTTTTCCACATCAATTCATGGCCCACTAACTACCCTAGAAATTGTGTCTCCCTATTTTTGAACATTTTTCTTCTTCATGCCTTCCGGCTCAGAGAAAGAATCTTTTTTAGAAAGAAACACATTTTCTAGTATTAAAAGAATACCATTTGTAGTTAAAGTTATATTCAAGTTACATTTTCAATCAACAAAATTTAGTCCCGTTAGTTTATTTTCTTTGAGTATTCAAGCAAGTGGGTTGAAATCCATTTTAATTATGACGAGCAAAACTTTGAATTCATTTTAATTTGGTTTTCTCTACCATTTTAAAATTAATTCACTAGTAACCTGGATTCCTGTGAATAGCATGTCACGATGGGTGGACGTCTACTATCCATCATAAGACTAGACAGGCCAATTCTCTTTAATTTTACTATCTAGGCAATTGACCATGCCAAGTAAAATTAAATAATTGACATAGTTTCAGTTTAGTATATAATAGCAGTGACTCAGATGGAGAGGATACTATTATATACAGCTAAGTGTTAATCATCACCTAATCCCAAATTAATCGTTTCGCAATGAACTCTTCAGATGGAGAATTGATCCACACTAACAATTATTCAGAATTATCCTTAAAGAAAGTTTGTACTAGCGATACCATAATTAATTTGTCCGATGGAGAGGAAAGCCTTACTGCCAACAGACAGAATTTAATTGCATCACTTACAAACTGCTGATGGGGATTATGGAATTTATCTGTGAATAAATTTTCTCTCACACTTAGATTTTTAAAATATTTTTTAAGGTTATAAAAAAAATTTTAATTAAAATAAATTTATTAATTTAAAAAAATACACAATCTGAAAGAGTCAAATATCTTTCCGTGTACACGATTCTAAATATTCTAATTTATCAAACCATCATTTCGTATTTAAATGCGTAACAAATAAAATTTAATAAATGCACAGTTTTTTTTTTAACTTTTCAGCTAAGGTAGTGATTAAATATATTTATTTATTTTATTTTCTGTTCCACATTTTTCAAAAATAATAATTTATTTCAATTAAATATTTTTTTATTTAATTAATTCAAAATCTAGAATTAATTTTCATGTTTTTTCAATATATCTGATTTTAAAAAATTATCTTTAAACGTGATATTTTGTAAAAAAAATAAAACATCTAAAGTTTTTCTATTTAATTAAAATTAATTTAAAAAATTTTATTTTATTTTTCATTACAAAATATTTTAATTAAAATCGAATATTTGAATTAATTAAATAACATGATAAAATCAATATATATCTCATTTGCATAATTAAAAAGAATAAATTAAATACAAGATAAATATATCCCGATTTTGTAATCCATCTAAAATTTTAAAGAGTTTTAGTCTCTTGTTAAGAGATATGGTTCAACGATTCAATCTGTATCAGTTTCTTGTATCTTGGTTGAATTCGAATTTCTTAATTCATAGTGATATATAAATCTAACTCCTCCATAATTTATATCAAAAAAATCAAGCCAAATAGCCTGAGCCACCAGCATCACTGCCGCCCACCGCAAACGCTTCACATCGCCGCGCCTCTTGGAAACGGCAGCTTTGCTTCAGTTTTAATACCTCTGCACCCAAGACTTTGTTTGTTTGCTTTACATTCCATGAAATATGTGATCATGAAATAGCTTCCTTCTAGGATACTTGGATAAGAAATCCACGTGGCAAACGTTTTACTAAATTTGTGATAATGGGATTAGAAACCCACGTGATCTTCATGAATTAGGAACAAACATCATGATTTCTTTTCTTTCTTCTTTTCTTTGAAGTACACTGCTCCCTTTTTTAGGCTTCAAAGCCAAACTATTGGCTGTTGTGGAATTGCTACGTTTCACAGTCGCCGCAGCCTTAGGTTGCGTTTGGCTGGAATTTGTTTTTTTTTTTGAAAAAAAAAAAGTTGCCGCAGCAGCTTTCTGCTTGCTTCGGAAACCGCTGGTTTAGGCAGCGTTTGGTAGCGGCCTTTTTTTATTTTTTTAACCCAAAAAAAATGTTTGGCGTAAAAAAAAATACTGCAGCTTTAATCATGTTCGACGCTCTTCGACTGTTCTTCATACTTTTTTTTATTACATAAAATCAAAAAAAAATACAATAACTAAAAATCGAAAAATAATAATTTTACATTGATCCTATACTTCCGTCGAGTTCATAATCAATCTACCACGATCAACCCTCATAGTTAAAAAATAAATTAAATCAACGTCCACGCATTCAATCAAATATGAAAATAAATGATGATCATAAAATTGGGATTATAATGCCTACAAAACAAAATTAGCAACAGTTCTAAAACTACTCAGTCCCAATAACCGTAAACAAAAAATAAAACAGCTCTGATGCAAATTATTGGAGGCAAAATTGTCAAGATCATTGTTTTTGCAAATAATTTTTGGTAAAAAATTAACTGGACGGGTAAACGTCAAAACGAGCTCCAGATAAAACTTTTGATGACGAACAATCAAGATAAAATCCGTGCATCCGAAATTAATTTAGAAGCATACCTTTTTACCGGTCAAATTTTCAACTACGATTTGAATCCGAATTGAAGCTTATGTTAGATCTTCTACTGTATTTTCTTATGCGATTCTTGAATATAGTGTGGGCTATAATCCACCGAGAACTAGTACCGGCAGAACCAGGACAGCTTTAATCTTAGAAGACAAGTTATGATATAATAATTTATAATTGGTTCAATCTACCCGCATATATATAGGGTTACAGTAGAGATCTTGAGAGTAATTATGAGCAAGACTTTCAGTAGAACACAGGCATCTACCAGTGGTTTCTACAATTATGGAAAGACGCAGCGATTTTTGTAATTTTTATAAAACACTGAATTACAGTTCATACAACTAAAGAACTATAATTGCATTCTGACTCATAATCTCAAAATCATCTTGTATTGAGCTCATATTATTAAATACTTATCACTTCTTCCTACGTTAAGATTCTTGATACCCATCAATTAAATTTAATTACAGGTAATTTAATTTAATCGGCATCTTAATATTCCTTAAGCCATTTCGCTTAACTTATTTGACTGCCGAATAATCAAATTCACCTACAAGGTTTGGCCCGATCAAAATTTATAAGCTTTCTTAAGGGGGTATCGTCAATCTCAATCTTTCGAGACGTGAATTTCATCAATAATTAATATTTTCTATATAAATAATACCGCTATCAAACTCACCGAAAATATAGACCCATATAAGATCGCACCGTCTAATGAATCAAAATAACGAATATTAAATGTACGCAAATCAATAATTATTTTAAGATTAAGAAGATAAGCACTATTCATAATAATTTTGAGGTGTGAATTAATTTATATAGTCAGTATAAAATTAATTACCCCAAATGTCCCGTTCAATACACACAAAGTGTACTGGTACAGAGAGTCGGAACAATAGACGACGCTATTATCTGTTTCCCGTAACTAAGATAGACCTACTAAAACTCTGTACCACAGTCGTACCGATGGTATGTGTTAGGGTTGGTATACTGAAAATCATATTTTTCGTATTTAATTTTATTTTAAAAAAATTAATTTTCTATTTTATGAGAATCTTTATAAGTAATGTATGTATATCATTTCTTTGTTATGCATGGATGTCTAATATTTTGTATAATATTTAATCTGGTGTATCAAGTACAACTTGCACAAAGAAGATCAGATTTTAGGTTCTTGCATAATATAAGTTTTATGTTCACAGTTTAGATAGAAATAGACATCTATCGGTACAACTGTAGCACAGAATTTTAGTAAATCTGTCTTGGTTAATAGAAACAGATAATAGCGTCGTCTATTGTTTTGACTCTCTGTGCAAGTACACTTTGTGTGTATTGAACGAGATATTTAGGGTAATTAATTTTATACTGACTATATAAATTAATCCACACTCCAAGGTTATTATGAATATTGCTTATTCTCTTAATCTTGAAATAATTATTGATTTGCATATATTTAATATTCGTTATTTTGATTCATTAGAGTGTGCGATCTTATATAGATATATATTTTTGGTGAGTTGGATAGCGGTATTATTTATATAAAAAATATTAATTATTGATGAAATTCACGTCTCGAAATATCAAGAATGACGATACCCCCTTAAGAAAACTTAAAAGTTTTGACCGGGTCAAACCTTGTAGGTAGATTTAATTATCCGGCAGTCAAATAAGTTAAGCAAATTGGATTAAGAAATTTAAAGATGACGATTAAATTAAATTATCAGTAATTAAATTTAATTGGTCGGTATCAAAAATTTTAACGTTGGAGAAATTGTAAGCATTTAATAACAGGAGCTCAATATAAGAAGGTCATTAGATTATAGATCAAAGTGCAATTATATTTCTTTAGTGGTGTGAAATGTAATTCAGTATTTTATAAAATTTACGAAAATTGTTACGTTTTTCCATAATTATAAAAATCGTTGGTAGATATTGTGTTCCAATGGAAATCTTACTCATAATTACTCTCCAGATCCTTGTTGTAGTCCTATATATATGCGGGTAGGATGAATTAGTTTTAGATTGATATATCATAATTTATCTTTCAAAACTAAATATATTTGGCTTCTACCGGTACGAGTTCTCGATAGTCCGTAAGTCATACTACATTCGATGATCACGTAAGGGATACAGTAGAAGATCTTACAAGAGTTTCAACTCAGAATCAAATCGTAGTTGAAGAATCGATTAACAAAATGTATTCTTCAAAATTAACTTTGGCTGTACGGATTTTATTTTGATCATTCAACGTCAAAAATTTTATCTGGTGCCCGTTTTGGTGTTTGTCCGTCCAGTTATTTTTTTACCAAAAATCGTTTACAGAAATAATAATTTTGACAGTTTTGCCGTCAATAATTGGTATTAGAGCCATTTTATTTTTTGTTTACAGTTATCGGGGTTAGGTAATTTTAAAACTATTGCTAATTTAGTTTTACAGGCATTCTAATCCCGATTTTATGATTATCATTTATTTTCATGTTTGATTGGATGCGTGGATTTTTTTTTTTTTCACAGGGGTTGACCGTGATAGATCAATTTTTCTTAGATCGAATGTGAGCTTACGGGACATAGGTTTCGATGTAAAAATTTTATGTTCTTTAAGTTTTTTTTTAGTTTATTAGAAAGAAAAAAAAATAAGAATAGGTTTGGAAAGACGAAGGCGGCGGCAACCATTTTTTTATTGCTTTGTAAAAAAAATTAGTCTTTTTCAGATTAAAAAATGTTCAAAACAACCGCCGGAGCAGCCAAACAGAAAGTTTCAACGACGCAAACAACAGCAGTTTCAGCGATGCAAACACAGCAGTTTCGTCAACGCACGCAGGCAATAAGCAGTTTGGTTGGATGCAGTTTGGTTGGCTAAAGTTTGATTGGCAGTGTTTCTTTTTAAGCAAAACACTGGATAGGTTTTTCATCCAAACACAAGCAGTATTTATCCAAACAAGGAAACTGGTTCAGAAAATCATTTTGAAGTTTATTCTTTTAAACAGGAGACTGAAACTCTTTAGAGTTTTGATTCGATCATAAAATCGAAATATATTTATCTTGTTTTTAATTTATTTTTTAATATTAACTGCGTGAATGATAAATATTAGTTTTATCATGTTAATTTAATTAATTTGAATATTCGATTTTAATTAAAATATTTTGGCAAGAAAAATAAAATTAAGTTTTTTTAATTAATTAATTAATTAAATAAAAAACTTAGATATTTTATTTTTTACAAAATATCACATTTAAGATAATTTTTTTTAAATCGGATATCTTAAAAAAACGTGATAATTAATTCTGAATTTTAAATTAATTAAATAAAAAATATTTAATCAAAATAAATTATTATTTTCAAAAAATGTAGAACGAAAAATAAATTAAATAAATACCTTAAATCACTACCTTAACTGAAAAGTTACAAGAAAAACTGTACATTTATTAAATTTTATTTTTTACGCATTTAAACACGAAAAGATGGTTTGATAAATCAGAATCATTAGAATCGTGTACATGGAAAGATATATTTGATTCTGTCAAATCGTGTATTTTTTAAAATTAATAAATTTATTTGAATTAAACGGATTTTTATAACCCTAAAAATGTTTTAAAAATCTAAGTGTGATAAAAAATTTATTCACAGATAAATTTCGTGGTTTCCATCACCAGTTTGTAGGCGATGCAATTAAATCCTGTGTGTTGACAGTAAGGTCTTTCTCTCCATCGAACAGATTAATTGTGCTATCGCCAGTACAAACTTCCTTTAGAGATAATTCTGAATAATTATTAGTGTGGATGACTTCTCCATCTGAAGGGTTCATTGCAAAATAATTAATTTGAGATTAAGTGATGATTAACACTTAACTGTATATAATAGTATCATCTTCATCTAAGTTACTGCTATTATATATTGGACCAAAACTATGTCAGCTATTTAATTTTACTTGGCATGGTCAGTTGTCTAGATAATAAAATTAAAAAGAATTGGCTTGCCTGGTCTTATGATGGATAATAGATGTTCACCCATCGTGACATTCTATTCACAGGAATCCAGGCTGCTGACGAATTAATTTTAAAATGGTAGAGGAGACCAAATTAAAATGAATTCAAAATTTTGTTCATCATAATTAACAGTATTTTTAATTATGTGATTCTCAAAATTAAAATAGATTTTAACCCACTCACTTTAATACTCAAAGAAAACAAACTAACGGGACTGAATTTTGTTGACTGAAAATGTAACTTAGATATAATTTTAACTACAAATGATATTTGTTTCTGAAAAATATTCTTTCTCTAGGCTGAAAGGCATGAAAAAGAAAAAAAGGTTCAGAAATCGAGAGACACGATTTTCAGGGTAACTAGCGGGCCACGAACTGGTGTAAAAAAGTCAAAAGACAGATGTTTTCACTACAACCAGACCCGGCACTGAAAAAAGTTATGTCTAGTATTTCTCAGAAGGCAGAATAAATAGGGTAATTTCTGTTTACTGGTTGTGAAAACATGTTTAGCGGTGTTATCTACCGGTACCTGGTGTGTAGATACGGGAGCCACTAATCATATTTATAATTCATTACAGGGGTTCCAAGAAACCCGACAACTTAGTGATGGAGAGATTTACCTGCATATGGACAACAATATAAAGGTAACAGCAGTTGCAGTAGGAGATGCCACTCTCAGTTTTGGTAGAGATCGGGTTTTTATATTGAGATATTGTCTTTATATACTTGCCATTAGAAGGAACTTAGTTTCTATTTCTGGATTGGTTAAAAATGGATATTTAGTTTATTTTAATAACTCTGTGATTATTAAGAATAATAAACGGGTTATCTGTTCTGATACATTGGTGGATAATCTTTATATTATTACTCTAATCTCTCTTACACTACAACTAACTAAAACGAATAATACTTTTATATTACCATATAAGAGAAAGTTTTTTTTTATTGAACCAAATGTTTCTTTGGCACTTACGCTTGGGTCATATTAATCTAAAAAAAATAAATAGACTTGTGGCAGATAGATCTTTGAGTTCATTGGAAGTGGAGGCACTTCAAGTCTGTAAATCTTGCTTAGAGGGTAAGATATCCAAGAGGCCCTTTTAGGCTAAAGACTATAGAGCTAAAAAATTGTTGGAGCTGGTTCATTCTGATGTGTGTGGTCCTCTGACAATTCGGGCTAGAGGTGGCTTTGAGTACTTCGTCAGTTTCATTGATGACTACTCAAGGTATGAATACATTTACCTGATGCACTGTAAGTCTAAATGTTTTGAAAAATTCAAAAAATTCAAGGCGGAGACAGAGAAGCGTCTGGGTAAAAGTATCAAATCACCACGATCCAACCGTGGTGGGGAATACCTCTTTGAAGAGTTTAAAGACTACTTGTCATCAGAGATAATTACATCCCAATTGACTGCACCTGGCACTCCGCAGCAGAATTGTGTAGCAAAAAGAAGGAATAGGACTCTTATAGAGATAGTAAGGTCAATGATGAGTTATTCAGGTTTACCAGATTCGTTTTGAGGATTCGCTTAAGAGACAGCGGCTTACATTTTGAACTTGGTACCTTCTAAATCTGTACCTTTAACTCCCACAGAATTGTTGACCGGGCGTAAGCCTAGCCTGAAACACATTCGAATTTGGGGGTGTCCAGCACATGTGATGAAAGAGAACGTGAATAAGTTAGAACCAATTACAGAAGTCTATTTTTTGTGGGGTATCCCAAGGGAATGAAGGGTGGTCTATTTTATAATCCTAAGGATCAGAAGATCATTGTTAGCACCAATGCCCGATTCTTGGAAGAGGATTATATTATGAATCACAAGCCCAATAGAAAAATTATTCTAGAAGAACTAAGAAGATATACCAGTAGATCAGAAGAGGAACCATAGTCACTGATATTTTATTTTCTCGTCGTAGTGATAGGATTATCGGGACAGGTGTAAATCAAGAATAGGGTGTTGATACACAGGGTTTAGATTCTACACAGCCTATTACTGCTAGTACACAAACATAGGTAGTGGATCATCGTGGTGGGAGGGTTGTTCATCAGCCTGACCAGTATATGTTCTTGGGATAGTCTTTTGACAGGATCCCGACAGAACTAGATACCGAGCCTTGTAACTACAATAAAGCACTTCAAGACAAAGATGCAGATCTTTGGCAAAGGGCTATGAATTCTGGGATAGAATCTATGTATTTCAATTAGATCTAGAAACTTGTAGAACTACCCAAAGGGATAAAATTCATTGGATGTAAATAGATCTACAAGAAGAAGAGAGGAGTAGATGGGAAGGTTAAAACTTTCAAAGTTAGGCTTGTTGCTAAAGGATTCACTCAGAAAGAAGGGATTGATTATGAGGAAATCTTTTCGCCGGTAGTCATGTTTAAGTCTATCCAAATTCTCTTATCTATTGCCGCACATTTTGATTACGAAATCTAGCAAATAAATGTCAAGACAGCTTTTCTTAACGGAAGTCTTGACGAGTGTATCTATATGCTACAACCAGACAGATTCATTACAAAGAGTTAGGAACACATGTTGTGTAAATTTAAAAGATCCATTTATGAACGTCAACAGCCATCGAGGTCTTGGAACACTCGGTTTGATCAAGTTATAAAGTCTTATGATTTCGATCAAAATTTGAATAAATCATGTGTGTACAAGAAGCGTGATAAAAGTGTGGAGATCTTTTTAGTACTTTATATAGACGATATTTTGTTCATCGAAAAATGATGTGGGGGTATTATTTATGATTAAAGTATGGTTATATGGGCAATTCGATATGATGAACTTAGGAGAAGCCAATCACATCGTTGGTGTTAGCCCAATAGCTTCTTTAATTGATTTTGATGATTTTCATATTTCATTTTCTATAAATAAATGTCTTTAATTGGATAATATTTTTTATTTCTAAAATAAAAGTGCTAACCCATTTTGAACAATCAAGGTTGACACCTTAGCGAAAAAGGTATGACTTGTATCTCAAAATATTCAAACACTTAAGAATTCTTTAAGTAGAATTTTTTTTCTGTGTTGATCTCAATTGAAATTCAAGTCAAAACACTTGAGGCAATGTATACTTGAATCTTATCAAGTAT
>JAOTRH010420343.1:0-34493 GCA_034768845.1 Heliamphora exappendiculata
TAGGCTTAGTCTGTTGAGGTCCTTGGCTTCTTGAATTGCCGTGACCTTAGCTTCCCAGCTCTTTGGCATACACCTCAAAAATTTTTTGACCATTTCTGCATTTGTGTAAATCTTGCCAAGAGATTTTAGTCCACTAATAATGTCAGTGAAGCGAGTAAACATATCAGAAATTGTTTCATCATGCGTTATTTTGAATAACTCATAATTATGGACAAGCAAACTGATTTTTGACTCCTTTACTTGATTTGTAAGCTCATGGGTAACTTCAAGCCTATCCCAAATTTTCTTTGCGGTGTCACAAGTCGAGATCCTATTGAACTCGTTTAGGTTAAGTGAGCAATAGAGGAGATTCATGGCTTTAGCATTTTTTTGTATCCCCCTTATATCGATTTCAGTCAATTCAATCTCTGGTTTAGGGACAACAGCCCCTTCAATAGTTTTGGTGGGTCTCTTGGGTCCATATATGATGACTCGCCAAAGGTCATAGTCTACGGCTTGAATGTAGATTTTCATTCTAACCTTTCAGTAGTTATAGTTTGTTCCATTGAACAAAGGGGGTTTGTTGGTCGATTGACCTTCAGATTGGACAGGTCCAAAACTAGTGGTTGTCATATAAAACTCTTAGACTATTAAGTCAAAAGCAAGAGCGCAAGCTCTGGTACCAATTGTTAGATCTAGGCAACCCAAGAGGGGGGTGAATTGGGTTTTTTCTATTAATAAGGAATTTAAATTTTTTTTAGAAATCTTAAAAGACGAGGGATAGAGAAATAGAACCAGACACCAGGGATTTATAGTGGTTCGGCTTTATCCTAGCCTACACCCACTCCTCAAGATCTCCCTTAAGTATTTCTACTATCCAGAATACTTTCGGGCGTATTTCAAGCCTTTACAAGCTTCAAGATTCTACTTGAGCTATCTGAATATTTGCGGGCATATTCACAAGCTTGTTACAAGTTTCAAGATTCCACTTGAGCTATCTGAATGTTTACGGGCATATTTACAAGCCTATTACAGCTTCAAGCTTCTACTTGAGTTATTTGAATAATTACGGGCACATTCACAAGCCTGTTACAGCTACGGGCACATTCACAAGCCTGTTACAGCTTCAAAATTTCACTCGAGCTATCTGAATGTTTGCAGCCTGTTACAGCTTCAAGCTTGTACTTGAGCTATCTGAATATTTACGGACACATTCACAAGCCTGTTACAGCTTCAAGAAGATACTCTGAAAACAAGTCCCTGTTTTCTTCTAATCTCTCTTGAACTCTTCTTTGATGAGTTTCACTCACTCACTCAAAGGCTAACAGGATGACTCACCCTTGATTACAATAAGAGATATGTAATGAATAAAGAACACTCACTCTCTTTACAAGATAGATTTACAATAAATGAGATGGTAAAGAGAGATGAGGAACAAGAACAGTTGTTGCAGTCATAAATATGAGCTTGATGGATTTGAGCAATAGAATAATGAATGAATGTCTCTCTCTTCTATCTATTTTCAATGCTGAGAAGTAACTCCTTATATAAGTTCTTGAAAGCTCATGACCGTTGGAGGTAGGTGGGGCAATTAATGCCAAAAATCCAACCGTTGAGATCTGCCGTAGTTTGAATTTTTGTGTTCAGGGTCGACACAAAATCTTTGGTAGCGACACAACACGTCTAGGGCAGGGTTCTTCAAATGGTTGAGTCGACACGAATACTCTGAGGGGTCGACACAAATTCTGCACTTTGCCTTCCAACGTTCTGGGGTCGACACAAATAAATCTGGTCTCGAGGTTTTGTGGCAGTTTCTCTCGAGGTTTTCTGGGGTCGACACAAATAAATCTTTGATAAATCTTTGTGTCGATTGAAACACTCGAGACCCGAGAGAAACACTCGAGAGAAACACTCGAGAACGTTGTTAAAGGACAGTTTTAGGGGTCACCTTCCAACGTTCTGGGGTCACTTTCTCTCGAGAGAAACTGCCAACGTTCTGAGGTTTTCTGGGGTCGACACAAATTGCCACAAAACCTTCCAACGTTCCAACGATTTTGTGGGTCGACACAAACCTTCCAACGTTATGAGGTTTTCTGGGGTCGACACATATTCTACCCGAGAACGTTGGCAGTTTCTCTCGAGGTGACCCCAAATAAATCTTTGTGTCGATTTTTTGGGTCGACACAAACTGCCAACGCTTCTCTCGAATGCTCTCGAGGTTTTCTGGGGTCACCTTCCAACGTTATGGGGTCACTTTCTCTCGAGGTTTTGTGGTAGTTTTAGGTTTGTGTATGTCCACGGGTTGTTAAAGGAGTGTTTGGATGGTTTAATTTGAGGCAGAGAAGCTTTTTTATAGCTTGGGTTTGTTTTCCACCATCGCCTATAGCTTATTCTAGATTTTGGAAATTTTGGGTTTTTGTGTCGACACAAATTTTATTTTTGTCGACACATTTCTCCTCTGTGGTGTTGAGTACGCTGTGGCTGAACTCTCGGTTGTTTTGTATCGACACCTCCGCTATTTGTGTTGACACATTTTCTGTTTGTGTCGACACCTTCGCTGGTTGTGTAACCATTTTCTTTTGGTCATATCTTTCTCATCCGGACTCGAAATTGAGTCGTTTTTATGTTCAAATTGAAGCCCCGGGAGTCTTCTTTCCGATGAAACATTTTGCTCATCAAAATTATTTTTGTAAAAAAAGTTATGATCAAAAGCGTGAAGGTATGTCAAGATTTTCAAACAGTTTTTCACCCGTTTTTTGCCGAATATTTGGGAAAAAGTTGTTTTTCATCCTTGTTGGCCCTTTTACCAAGTTTCTTGTTTCTTGGGGCATCGCGGGCTTGTGTTGAATGTGTATGTGTCGTGGGTGGTGTAGGGCGCGTGCTGGGCGTGTAGGAGTTTGTGTTGGGCGTGTGTTGGCCCTAGGTTGTTGTTTGATGTGAGATGGTTGGGTTTTGATTTTTTCTTGGTGTTCTTTGGTATTCAATTAATTAATTTGTGGGAATTAGTTGATTCAAATGCGTTAGGATTTCTTTTGGGGTTCGATTGGTTGTATGGTGGTTTCAGGGGTCGTGTCGCGATCTCGGGTGTTTGTTTGGGTGTCGTCCTTGGGGGTGACGTGTATGGCTAGATGTGGGTTGTTGGTTGTCCATACAAATGGATGTTGGGTTGTTTGGCGGTGGCGTCATGATGTGAAGTTATATATGGCTATGTTCTTTTTAACGGGTTTATGCGTGTTATAACTGTAGTTTATTCATGCATGGATTATGTAATGTGATTTATATGGCTTTCGATGGCATTATGTGACATGGTTTGTGATAGGTAGTGATAGTACGTAGTTTTATCTAGTTAAATCCTGATTAGGTTATGCATAGTGGTATGGAATGAGATAGATAGTTATGTTAGCTTTGGCTGACGGAGATTACGTTAGGGTTACGACCCTTCGGTTAAAGTCCGAGAAGATTGCATTAGGGTTACGACCCTTTGGTTAAAGTCCATAAAGAAGCGTTTGATAGGGCTACGGTCCCTTGGTGCAAGTCCGTAAGGAGGTATTCGATAGGGCTACGGTGCCTCAGTTAAAGTTCGTAAAGATGCATTGACGGGGGCTACGGTCTATCGGTGAAAGTCCGAGAAGATACACGAACTGCATAATGGGACGGATAGACCAGTTTTCAAATTGTTTTAAGAGTTGTGTGAATCACGATCTAAAAATTCTTTCTCAACTGTTTTCAAAGCTTGAAAGAGAGTCTAAAACTGCACTTCAATTTCCTAGCATGTTTTGTTTATATTGCATGCTTGTCTAGTTTCTGCTGAGTCTTAGCTCACAGTGTGAGATAAAATATTTTCAGGTATCGGTCACGCAGGTTGATCCGGAGGCTACTGAAGAGGTGAAAGAGCTGTAGTCTTCCTTTTTTGTTCTTTTGTCTCATGTATGCTATATTATGTTTTTCGGGCGTTGGAGCCGTGTAATGTTGCCGTTAGGCATTTATATACAATACATGTATGTCTTATTTTGAGAGTGTATTCTCGGGCTGGGTGTTGTGGTTGTTTCACGTGGTCCGGAGTTTGGGGTGTGACATAAAATATGCGATATAATCAGAAACATAAAACAAGAGATAAGATTTGGTGAAGTAGAAAGCTAGTTGAGTATGGAGTACTAGCAGCATGGACAACATTTTAGCTCCCCAAATCTAATTATTCCGGAAGCAAAACTATCCCTCCTATTTATAACCCTCAGAGGAGTTTTGTTAAGATTAAAATAAGAATCCTTAAAAGATTTAATCAAATCATGAAAGGTGATCTTCGGGGAATCAATGGATTCTATCCCGAAAATCGATCAATTAGTGTTCTACTCCAACTCAAGTAGGTCGGCCAACAGGTGTCCCATGAATACTCGACTCGTTCTGGTCAAGTACCCGACCCACTCGGGTCGAGTGACTCAGGGGTTACTCGAGTGACTCAAGTGGGAGTGTCCCATGGTATGACAAGTCCTTTCCTTAGCCACCATGCCACATGTCTCCCAACGTCTCGTACAGGATTGCACTTCCATTGTCTTTATTGTCTCTAGAACAGTCTTTCAATTTGTAGAGGAATCTATAATCATATAATATGTGCTATATCTTCGTTGTTCAGTCTGTACTAAGCCACATAGTCGGCGTTATGTTATAGTATTTTGGTAGTCAGAGCTACACAGCATGTGCTGTCTTCACGATCTATGTCGTGGTAATAGTACAATATGTGCTATCTTCATGGTCTGTGCCATGTAAGTATAGTCAAGTAGTTAGAGCTACTATCATAGTCTATGCTATATTTCATAGTCTATGCCATGGGTTGTCACGTATTTCTTATATAGTTGCTCGGACATCCGAGCTACTAGTATTTTAGTGGTTCAGGTCCCCATAACCCATGTAGAATGATCCACGCACTGGTGCTCCTTACTTATTGAACTGTTCGGATCTGCCAAGCCATCCGGCCCCTTAAGCCACGCGAGGCCCCAAGCCAAGCTACTCATTTTTTGATTCACTCGACCATCCGAGCCACTAGCTACTCGAGATGATCGACTGCCAAATCACTCAATTATCGAGTTGTTTGGTTGTTTCAGTGCCTCATATGGAACGATTGGCTTCTTAATAGCTTAATCAATTCATCCGCTGATGTTATTCGGTTAAACCAGACCATTCGAGCCATTCGTCTGACTCACTCACTGAAGTCATATACTCGAGTTGTCTATTTTGTTTTAACCATCTATAACTTTTACAATAAAAAGTTGAAAAGATGCCATTAAACTACAAATTTAAAATTTAAACTTAAGTGAGCAAGAAGCTCCCTTCTTTCTTGATTTCTCCTTCTCTGATTCTCTCTCCATCTCTTTGCATTTATACTATAATTTTTTGATTTAGGAAAGTAAGACGGTAGCGCCGCTCTATTCATTTTTTACTCTATACATTTTTTTCCACTCTAGTCTCTAAATTTCTTTTTTTTTTTTTCCTCTCTAATCTTTTCTCTCTCTCTCTCTCTCTCTCTCTCTCTCTCTCTCTCTCTCATCTATTCATTTTTTTCTTCTTCTATTTTGTTTTGTTGTGATTTACATACGATGTAAAATATTTTTATTTGTTTTTTTCCTTGGCTTTTGGGCCTATTTGGGCTAGCTTTTAAGTTTATTTTTTTATTTAAAAAAATCAACTTTTAAACTGTACTATTTAGTTTTTAAAAAATTAACTAATTATTTTTTCTCTCTTAATCCAGAGAGAAAAACTAATATATATCTCAAATATTTTAACTTTTTTTTCAAACAAAATTATTATAATACTTTTACATAAAAAAATCAATCATACTTACAAAAATAAAAAAATTTATGACAATATTCCAAACATTACAATTTAAAACTTAAAAATAAAAGTATTTTAGACATTTCAATAAAAAAAAAGAAAGACAAAAAAACAACTACACAAAATTATTTTAAACAATTTAACTCTTTTTTACTATTTTTTAAAAAAATTAAATTTTTTAAAAACTAAATTTTTTTAACATCTCAAATAGACACGAATCATCTGTCTTTTACCATCCCCACTCTTTTTGGGCAGTTATTTCAGATTTGAAAGCCTACCGAATTTAAATCTCCTGACCATTTTTTCTTGATTTTTTTAAAAAAAATGGAGAGTTTGGTGGACTTAGTTCTACCTGCAAGGGCAGAATCTGATAGCCATATTTGTTCATTTCAGTACGTACCATCACGACTTCTAAAAGTTTGGTGCGTTGACGTTTCTTGTGGGTCCTCCAAAAGGATGATAATTCAAGCATGTCAAAAACAAACGTCATTCGACTCGATTTCGTGAACCTCTGGTTATTTGTAACCCTAACTCTAACCCTTATTTATAGGGATCACCCGACTCAATTTCGACTCGATAATTCAAGCCTGTAAAAAACAAACGTGATTCCACTCGATTTCATGAACCTCTCTGGTCATTTGTAACCCTAACTCTAACCCTTATTTATAGGGATCACCCGACAATTGCAGGCGCATTAGGCGATATATTAAAGGATCCATTAACAACTAATTTAAAATTTAATTTTTTTATTTTTTTATATTTTTAGTTAAAATATTAAATTAGGTTCAACATATGTTGTTTGATAACTTAACTTTTAAACTAACTGTTTTAAAGCTAATTATTTAAGTAAAAAGTTAGCTTTCTTTGTTTTTTGTTTAAAGTGAACAATTTTATCTTTCTATATATTTGATATTAACAATTATATGTAGTTGGTAGTCGTAGTAAATAAGTTATGAATAAGAGATATTATTGTATTTTAAAAGTGGTAAGTATTTAAATAAAATTCTAAGAATTTGTATTTTAATTTAATTTTTTAACTTTTTAACTTTTTTGCCAAATGAGCTACCTTAGCCTTTTTGGCATTTTTAGCCAAAACAACCAAAAACCCATGGTTGCCAACCATGGCCTTGTTTGGAAACAAGAAAAAAGCTAACTTTTTTTAAAAATCTCAATTTTTAAGCTGGTTTGTTTGGAATTCTATCTTTGCACGGCTTTCAAGGCAACTCAAAAAAAGTCAAATTTTTTTTCTTCCTATTTTTTGTCTAATATTTTTTTTTCAAATTATCCCAAATACAATTACTTTTTTTATTCCTATTTTTTTAAAAAAAGCTAAACCTCTTAAAAATCAAGCTTAAAAGCTATTCCAAACAAGCATTAAGTAGAAGTTATTTTATATTTAAATTTATTTTTAAAATCTTCATTTTTGTGCATTTTAAGAAATTGTAAAATTAATGATTACATCTTCATAATCAAGTTTTTTAAGTATCTTTTTTAATTGATAACATTGCTTAACTATCCACTTATCATTAATCTAAAATAAGATTTTATTAATCCTAATTTAGAAAAACTTCTTCAAGTTACTGTTACTGAAATTATTAATAATATTCTACAAACAATGGATAAGATTTTAAAAAAAACCAATCATTTAATATAATTTTGTACATCAATTGGATGCTCCCTTTTTTCTTTTGTTAATTGGTACATCTTTTTTTTTAAAAAAATTTAATTTTAAAATTAAAGCTAAACCACTAATATCCTTAATGGTGATGTGTTTTAAAAAACTTTCAAAATTAAAATAAAGAGTCAGAAATGGTGTAAAACAAAGAGCCAAATTAATTACAAATAGAAAGCAAACATGTATTAAACGTGAAAAAAAAAGTAGAACAATAATGCTATGTACACTGTATAAAACAGTACATATTTTACCGTACGTATATGTGTCACTACAAAAAGCACTACATTGTGAATCCCGCTTTATTCTGTTTATTAATACAATACTGTTATGTATTTATACATTAATTTATGCATTATTTTGTGCATTGTATATAGATTTATTGGAAAAAAAATAAAAACACTTCTTTTTTGAGAGATTTCTAAAAGCCATTATCTTGGATATCATTCAAGCTAGATCATTCAATTTTTACTTAATATATATATATATATATATATATATATATATATATACTCTTTCTAGCAACCTCATTTATCTCGAAAGGCGCAATCTAATGAATGGGAAATTTCTTTTTCGGCTGGATATTGAACTTTTGATTTTCGAAGTCTTTAGTTTTACATTATTTTCTTTACTTAGAATATTAATTATAGTATATAAGTTTTCTCTTTTTAGATTTGACAAAATGAGGCCTAGCCTACTTTATTTGTAGGCCTAATAAATAATATATATTTCTTATTTTTGTTATATTGAGTTATTTTAAAGGTTTATAAGGTCATATATTAGAAAATGCACCAATAAATAGTTTAAATATTATTGATAAAAGAAACTTACAACGACTTAGTCTGATAGGTTGGGGAAAATATTATTAAAGCTAAGGCATCCATATTATATTAGAGTATATTTAAAAACTATGACAACATCTGCTCCAATATTTAAAGGTATAACAAACCCTTATGGATTTACAATTATGTTTCAATCTAATCTTAATCACTCACAAGTAATTACACCAAAAGTAATTAAATAGCATGAAATAGAAGAAGCTGATCCACAAGATAATAATTGGCATATGTCACAAATTATACTTTCACAAACATTGCAAACCACAACCAATCCCGATTCCATTGTTGAGTTTCCCGATGGATCGGTATTATTATAATTTCTTCCAAGAAGATTTGAATCTATTCAAGAATCTAAAAGATCAAAAACTCTACAATTAATAAGACGATCACAATCTATGAGATCACAACAATTTTATACACCAACTCCATCCTTGCATAAATCTAATCACTCCCCTATTAAAAATTATTTTTTCTTAGGACTCCAAGTTGAAAATCAAATTCCTCAACTAATTTATAAAAATGATTTTAATGATAAAGAAGAAGATAAATTAGATATTGATTTAACTTCCTTAAATATCAATATATTAACAACAGAAGCTCCTATAAATCAACTTGAAATTAGTACAGATAAAATAATGGAAGAATATGTGGCATCTTATAATTCTTATAATCGTAAATGTTTTATATTTAATTATATGATCGAAGAAGAAAAAATTATTAAAAGTCAATATTTACATTATTTAGACAAGAATCAAATCAACATAAGATTTTTTTCTTGGTATTATCATATTATTGTCCTGAACATTATATGATTATTTTTCAAGAATTATTAAATGAATCCATTATTACATTTGAAAAGAAATGGACTACCCTTGATGGTAATGAATTCCAATTCATACATCCTCCACGTAAAATTATTGTATTAAATTCTGGCATTAAAGCCCGTTCTTATGCTGAATTTGACCAACATATTAATTATCAATTAAATTATATTAATACTTATCTCCAAACCCTGGAAGAATAGGTTACAAGACTTGAAAATTTTGAAAATACTTCTACAACATTGGTAGGAACTAAAATAGATACAATTTATAATGTTGTTAAAAATATTGATATTCGACGTAAAACACCAGATGATGATACACCTAAAATATCTGTACCATCATTCATTACACCCTTACCTCAACCTAAATACAGATTACAAAATGTCACAAGAATTTATTGATCAATTACAAAAATTGTTGAAATCACAACAAACACAAACACACCCTTCTACATCGACACATTCTCAAAAAGAATATGTAAGAACACATGAAAATAAAGAAACAATACACATGTTAGAAAATGATGAACAAGAATTAAAAAATTTATATGAACAATTTTAGAAATTTCAAATCAGATTCAAGAAACATATATCACTCCCAAACCTACAACAAAAAATTATTATCCAAGACCAACCCTATTGATTTACAATTTGAAGAAAAATCTTTTTCTATAGTTTTTAATGGAACTAATTTAATGGAATGAAATTTAAATGGTAAAACAGATTATCAAATAATAGAAATAGGCCAGCATATGATGATAGCTGCAAATGCTGCCTTAGGCCGAAATTCTTTAAATAATAATGCTAGTGTAGGTGAAATGTTAATTGCAGGATTCTCCGACTAACTAAAAGGTTAGTGGAATAATTATTTATTAGAAGAACAAAAATTACAAATAGTATCCTCTATAAAAAGAAATGAACATGGATTAGTAATAGAAGAAAATAGATTACCTGCAAGCGATATTATCACTACCTTAATTACTTTAATAATTCAACATTTTGTAGGTAATACTCAAATAGTCTCAAAAAGAGGTAAAAAATTGTTAATCAATTTAAGATATCCAACGTTAACACATTTTAGATGGTATAAAGATGCATTTTTGTCTAAATTATATTAAAGACATGATGCTCATCAGGATTTTTGGAAATAACGCTTTTTAACTGGATTTCCCACATTATTTGCAAAAAAGGTAAAAACATGATTAAGAAATAAAAATCAAGGAATAATTCCTTATCATAAATATACTTTTGGCGAATTAATCTCTGAAATATGTACTGAGGGCTTAGTCCTTTGTAATGATATAAAATTAAAGAATCAATTAAAGAAAGAGAAAAGATTAAGAAAAATAGAATTAGGTCAATTTTGCTATCAATTCGGTTATAATACAATTAAATCCCCAATTGATGAACATAAAGTAAAAAAGAAAAGAAAATCATATAAGTATAATAAATACAAATTTAAGTATAAATATAAACCAAGATATAAAAAATATGAAAGACCGTATAAATCATATTCTTATAAAAAGAATGGTAAACAACCCCAATACAAAAGAACAAATAAATATAAAAAATCTACAAATCAAGCCAGTACGAGTAAAAATAATAATACATGCTGGAAATGTGGTAAACCTGGTTATTTTGCCAATAAATGTTATACTAAAGAAAAAATTAATGAACTTAATTGTTCTGAGAAATTAAAGAAACAATTATGTAATTTATTGTTAAATTCCAATCTCCCAAGCGATTATGATTATCAATCTCAATCCGATTATGAATCTTATTGTTCTAATGAATCTTTAAATATAGAAGAATTGAATCAAAATATAATAACATCTAGTGATGAATAGATAGAGGAAGAAAATAATAACCAATGTTGCAATAAATGTCAAACACAACATGATTATTATTAAACAATTTTAAATATGAATGGTTTATCTATAAATGTATTATCAAAACTTGAATAAGAAATATTAGATAATCTTAATCAAATAAATGATCATAAAGTAAGAAGTGAAATCATACTTCAATATATGGATCAAGTTATTACTAGATCACAACAATTTGAAAATCGTACACCATCAAAAGTTGATTTTAAAAATGTATTAAAAAGAATAGACAAACAACCTAAACAAACGCCAACATTACCCTATATGTATAAAGAATTTAATTAATTAAAACAAGATGTTAAAAGTCTTCAACAAAGGATTATACTATTAGAAGCTGAAAAAGATAAAAAAGAACCTATGAATTTTTCATATGAAACTTAAGAAAGTACATCTGTTCCAAAAATAATAAATCTAAAAATAATAAAAATAAAGGCATTATGACAAAATCACATGATCCTAACCTCCAATTAAATGAAACTAACTTTCCCACATAAATCAAATTATGTTTCAAAAATGGCATATAAAAATTCATCTTGTAATTTAAGAATAATTTATTGTTGAAGTCATAGCTCAAGTAGATTCAGGAGCTGATTTAAACTATATTCGTGAAGAATTAATTCCCACCAAATATTTAAAAAAACAAAACAAAATCTTCATACCGCAGATGGTAGTGCTATGAACATAAATTATAAATTATCCTGTGAGATCCTGTTTCGTTCCTTTTTGATTTATATGTATATTCCATGTTTTTAGACATGCTTTAGTATTTTTACTTTAATATGCATATATGTGTTTTGATACCTTTTTTGATTAATCTGAGCAAACAGGATTGTAGGGAGTTTCTATGCGAATTTCAAAAATTCAAAAAAAAAATATTTTGGAGACCTATAAATATCGGGAGTTAGATATTTTCAAAACTTAACTCTTAAATTTCTTCTTTTTTCTCTCTGCCTTCTCGCTAACTTCTCGGGGGCTCGGGGCTCGATTTTCAACGATCCAACAGTGGATCCTTGATATTGGCATCGTGATCTACGCATCCATCCAGACGAATTTTAATTTCGACGAAGCTTGAATTTGTACGTAGATCGAGGCGTCGGGTTTTTGACCCAACGAGGTAGGATATCAGATTCTACTACTGTATAAGGGTTGTATATGAAATCTTATGTGTTTTCACCGTGTAAATCGCATGAAAATCATTTTTGTTTCAAAGTTAGGATTTTTGGTTTTAAAACTCTTTTCGGCGTTTCGGTTGGATGAAATCGGGTGTTGGATGTTTCTTTTGAGGTTTTGTGATAGTCCTAAGCTAGGGTGTGCTTGTGGATATCAAAAACAGGAGTTTGGATGCTTGATTTGAGGTTTGAAATCACAAAACCGTAGCTAAAAACGTTTTCTGGGCAAGTTCAGTCGACTAGACCCATGAGTTCAGTCGACTGGATCTTGAGTTGGGAGGTTCAGTCGATTGGACTCGAGAGGTCAGTCGACTGAAATTTGTTCTGTTCGAAATGGTGTTTTCCATAAGGTTTTTCAGTTGACTAGGGAGGAGTCCCGTCGACTGAAATGGTGGCTGTTTGCTTTGGCTTTTGGTGGTTCCTTTGGGAAAAAAGTTGGGTTTCTTTTGAGGAAAAGGAGGGATTTTGATGAAAAACGTGTTTATTGGAGGTTTGGAGCTAACCCTTTGGGTTGAGTCTCGCTTCCCAAAATATTTTCATAAAATGTGTATGTTTTTACATGTTTTAGTTTGATCTCCATGATTTCATGGAATAGATCTCTTGCTTATATATGTATTGTATAACTTCTTTTGAGGGAAAATATTTTAGAAATATTTTTTTTTGATCTCCTGGTGAGGGATGGATCTATATACATGTACAATGTACTTATTTGAGAAATATTATTAGAAAACTATCTAGATGTACCAGGATGATGTGTATGTGGCACGAGTTGCCCTCGGTGTAAGTCTGAAAATGTGCGTAGAGTAGGTACTCAGGTCATTCGGGTTAATCCCCATAAACTGAGGCGCATGGGTGCTCAGCTCCCTCGGGGTCGTAACCCGTAAATTGAGTGGTACGTTCATGGTGCTCCGTATAGAACCTGCGTGTATCTAGGTGATCCCACGATATCTGAGGGCTAGATACTGGACATGAGTCTATAGTTGTGACCTCTGTCCCTTGGTGATAGAGTCGGTACATAGGATCTTATTATTCTTTTCCGTGATGATACATTTCGCGAGGGAACGATGTTTTGATTACTGTTTTTTCTTAACTGTGGTTGGTTATTTGCAACTTTTGCATCACATGATTTTAAGGATGAAAATAGGGTTTTATGTTAATAAAACCGTTTTGGGAGACTTGTGTGGTCTAATTGAAAAACTTGTGGAATTTGGATGGAAAACCTTGTCTAATAAAACGGTTTTATGTTAATAAAACCGTTTTGGTTTTGTGGTTGAGTTCGCTCCCACCATATGATTGCATATTTCTGATTTACAGTTTATTATCTGTTTCTATTGGGCTTCGGGTCACGGGTGAAATTTTTTTGTAAAAACTATTTTCAGATGATGATGCGGATGAGGTATAGCTTGGTGGTGCCCGCGGTGGCGGAAGACTTTTACAGTTTTCCTTCTTTTGGTATGCCTGTTCCTGAAGGTAGGTTTTGTACGCCATAAGCCGATATATTGTATACATGTTGAACTGTATGTCTTTTCTTAATGAGAGATACACTCCGTTGGGTATTCCTTGGTTTCAACAGGCGGATTTTAATGTATGAAAACCTATATTTTCATATAAATTGGATGTTTGGTGGAATTTCGCGTGACCCCAGGTTTTGGGGCGTGACATATTCTATCATGTACAAAATGTATTACAACAATTACATGATTCAAAATAACCAAAAACAAGAAAACTATAAGTTTTCTAGTCCACCATCACCCTCCGAACTTCACCACCTCAAGCCAAATGATCAGGATCACCTGAAAGTATTTAAATCTAATAACGTAAGCCAAAACTAAATAGGAATAGACTAGCATGAATTAAAAGCGTAACAGGCAATTACCAGTTATATGAGCAACTCAACCACACAAGTTTTTAAAACGGCTTTCCTACAAAACCACGAGTGTTCACATAATTCCACCAAGTCTCACAGTTTAAAAACACCATGGCAAGATTATTTCAATTCTCCATAAGGTTTCAAACCCAAAAAGAATTACACAACCACAATGATTTACATGTATCGACATTGTCGCACTGGGGACAATGGTAACAAGTATAGACTTTCATCTACTGACCTAGGTCTTGGACATCTAATGGCCCGCTAGGCAATGACGAGATCTATACCTTGCCACAACAACAACCGCTTCCCATTAGGGCAACCACTTCATTTACAGGGATTAACCCGAAGGAACAAAATATCTATTTGTGCAAATTTCTGGACTTTCACTAATGAGCAACTGAAGCCCACATTCACCACATTGTTGTTGGAGGCAAGACTGCTAAGATCTTTGTTTTTGCAAACGATTAACGAAAAAAATTAACTGGACGGGCCATCGCCAAAACGGGCTCCAGATAAAACTTTTGATGACTAACGATCAAAATAAAACCCGTGCACTCAAAGTTAGTTTAGATAAATACCTTTTTACGGGTTGAATCTTCAACTACGATTTGAATCCGAGTTGAAGCTCCTGTCTGATCTTCTACAGTATTCTCTTATGCGATTCCCGAATATAGTGTGGGCTATAATCATTTGAGAACTCGTACCGGTAGAACCAGAACAACTTTAGTCTTAGAAGATAAGTTATGAAACTGGTTCAGCCTACCCGCGTATATATAGGGTTACAGTAGGGACCTGGAGAGTAATTATGAGTAAGACTTCCAGTGGAACACAGACACGTATCAGCGGTTTCTACAATTAAGCAAACCTCATAGCGGTATCTACAATTATGGAAAACCAGTGGCAGTTTCTGCAATTTTCATAAAATACTGAATTACAGTTCACACCACTAAAGAACTATAATTGCACTCTAAGCCATAATCTCAAGACCATATAGCATTGAGCTCCTGTTATTAAATGTTTACCATTTCTCCCCACATTAAGATTCTTAATACCCGCTAATTAAATTTAATTACTGACAATTTAATTTAATCGGCATCTTAATATTCCTTAAGCCCTTCCGGTTAATCTTATTTGACTGCCGGATAATTAAATTCACCAGCAGGATCTGGTCCGGTCAAAACTTATAAGCTTCCTTAAAGGGGTATCGTCAATCCCGATCTTTTGGGACGTGGATTCCATCACTAATTAATATTCGCCATATAAATAATACCGCTATCCAACTCATCGGGAATATAAACCCATATAAGATCGCACCCTCTAATGAATCAAAATAACAAATATTAAATATACGCAAATCAATAATTATTTCAGAATTAAGAGGATAAGCACTATTCATAATAATATTGGGGTGTGAATTAATTTATATAGTAAGTATAAAATTAATTGCTCTAAATATCTCGTTCAATACACACAAAGTGTACTAGCACAGAGAGTCAGAACAATAGACGACGCTATTATCTGTTCCCCGTAACCAAGACAAGCCTACTAAAACTCTGTGTTACAGTCGTACCGATGGTATATCCATTTCTATCTAAACTGTGAACATAAAACTTATATTCTGCAAGAACCTAAAATCTGATCTTCTGTGTGCAAGTCGTACTCTACACACCAGATTAAATGTTATACAGAATATCGAACATCCATGCATAACATTAAAGAAATGATACACATACATTGCTCATAAAGATTATCATAAAATAAAAAATTAATTTTATTAAAAAATAAAATTAAATACTAAAAATATAGTTTTCAGTATAACAATCCTAACAATCTCCCACTTATACTCAAAACCATACTGCTAGACATCTGACTCTCATGCCCTCTACGTGACTATAAAAAGTCATAGCTGGTGAGCTTTTTGTATAGGATCTGCAAGGTTGTCTCCTGATGCAAGCTCTATGTCTGACTGAAAAACTGAGTCTGTGTATCCCAAAGGTACTAGACTGTCTGCCTGGTAAACCAACATATAATACTTAGTCCTTTTTAGGTACTTGATTATATTCTTTACTGCAGTCCAATACTCCTGCCCTAAATTCGACTGATATCTGCTAACCATGCCAACGGCAAAACAGATGTCGAATCTAGTGCAAAGCATAGTTTACATGAGGCTTCCTACTGCCGAAACATAAGGAACCACTTTCAACTTCTCTATCTCATCAGGTGTCTTAAGACACTAATCCTTGGATAGAGTGATTCCACGCCTAAAAGGGCGAAACCCTTTCTTGGAATCCTGCATGCTAAAACGAGCAAGGATATCATTGATATATTTTGCTTGTGATAAGCCCAACATCTTATGTTTCCGATCTCGCACAAGCTTGATCCTAATGATGTGACTGGCTTCTTTCAAGTCCTTCATATCAAACTGCCCAGATAACCATAATTTAACTGTAGATAATGCCCCCAAATCGTTTTCGATGAGCGAGATATCGTCTACATAAAGTACTAGGAAGATCACCGCACTTCTGTCACGCTTCTTGGACACACATGACTCATCTAGATTTTGATCAAAATTATAAGACTTAATGGCTTGATCAAACTGAGTGTTCTAAGACCTCGATGTCTGTTTAAGTCCATAAATGGATCTCTTAAGCTTACACAACATGTGTTCTTGGCTCTTTGCAATGGATCTATCTGGTTGTATCATATAGATACACTCGTCAAGACTTCCGTTAAGAAAAGCTGTCTTGACGTCTATTTGCCAAATTTTGTAATCGAAATGAGCGACAATGGATAAGAGAATCCAGATAGACTTAAGTATAGCTACCGGTAAAAAAGTTTTCTCATAATTGATCCCTTCTCTCTGAGTGAACCCTTTAGCAACAAGCCTAACTTTGAAGGTTTTAACCTTTCTGTCTTCTCCTCTCTTCCTCTTGTAGATCCACTTACATCCAATGGGTTTTATCGTTTTCGATGGTTCTATAAGTTCCTAGACCTGATTGGAATATATAGATTCTATCTCTGAATGCATAGCTCTTTGCCAAAGATCTGCATCTTTGTCTTGAAGTGCTTCATTGTAGTTACAGGGCTTTGTATCTAGTTCTGTCAGGATCCTGTCAAAAGACTCTCCCAAGAACATAAACTGGTAAGGTTGATGAACAACCCTCCCACTACGACGAGGCACTACTTGTGTCTATGTACTAGCAATAACACACTGTGCAAAATCATAACCGTTTACATCAGCACCCTATTCTTGATTTGCACATGTTCTGATAATCCTTCCACTACGATGAGGTAATGAGATATCAGTAACTTGTTCTTCTGTTCTACTGGTATTTCCTCTCAGTTATTTCTAGAACAATATTACTTTTGGGCCTATGATCCATAATATAATCATCTTCCAAGAATCGGGTATTGGTGCTAACAATGACATTCTGATCCTTAGAATTATAAAATAGATCACCCTTCGTTCTCTTGGGATACCTTACAAAGAAATAAACTTCTGTCCTTGGTTTCAACTTACGCGTGTTTCCTTTTCGCACAATGTGTTGGGCACCCCTAAATCCGAATGTGTTTCAGACTAGACTTATGCCCGGAACACAATTCTGTATGGGAGTAAAAGGTACTGACTTAGAAGGTATCAAGTTCAGAATGTAAGCCACTGTCTCTAGAGCGAGTCCCCAAAACGAATTAGGTAAACCTGAATAACTCATCACGAACCTTACCATTTTCATAAGAGTCCTATTCATTTTTTCTGCTACACCATTCTTGTCACGCCCCAAAACCCGAGGTCACGTGAAAATCCACCAAACACCAGTTTTAAGAAAATAAGTTTCCATACATTCAAATCCACCTATTGATATCAAATGAAAACCCAACATGCATCTCTCATAAACAGTAAACATCTTGTATATCATGCATAAGTATATTACCCCGAGGCGTACAATCGTGCCTTCAAACAAGCATACAAAAAGAAAAACTAGTAAAGTCTTCCACCATCACAGGCACCACTAGATCAACTTCTCGTGATCATCAACCTCCAAACTTGAAAATGATTTTATAGCAAAATCCCACACCGTGAATCGAAGCCCAATGAAAACAGGCTATAAAGCAGTAAAGCAGGATATGCAATCATATGGTGGGAGCTAACTTAACCACAAGTAAAACTAGGCATTATAACTAATGCAAACAACAGTTAAGGAAAACTATAATCAAAACGTTGCTTTCCACTCGAATCGCACAACTGAGGAAAGAGAAAATGAATCCTACGTACCGACTTCGTCACAAGGGGACGGATGTAGCATCTATAGACTCCTTCCCCTTTACCCAATCCCTACACATCGTAGGACCAGTTAAGTAAATGCAAGTTCTATACGAAACCATCATAACATAAAAGCTTAGTTTACGGGTTCAACAACCCGAGGGAACCAAGCACCCAACCACCTTCTTTACAGGAACTACCCCGAAGGAACAAAAGGTACCTACTCTGCGCACGTTTCTGAACTTCCACTGAGGGCAACTCGTGCCAAATACCTGCTATCCCGGTACATCTAGGGAATCATTTTACCTAACCAAAATGTTTCACATTTATGCAAAGATCCATCCATTCACATGAGAACAAACAAACATATAGATCCATCCATTAACATGGAGATCAAACCAAAAAAATTTTCAAAGATGAGTCTCAACCCCAAAGGTTAGCTCCAAACCTCCAAAAACATGTTTTTCACAAAAATCGAACCTTTTTCCCAAAAGAAACCCAACCTTTTTCCCAAAAGAACCACCAAAATGCCAAGGAAAACACCAAACACTTCAGTCGATTGGAATCTACCACTAGTCGACTGAAAAACCCTTTGGAAAAGGTAAAATTTCGAAACAGAGGCACTCAGTCGACTGACCCCATAAGTCCAGTCGACTGACCCTCCCAACTCAAGATCCAGTCGACTAAACCCATGGGTCCAATCGACTGACCTTGCCCAGAAAATGGCTTTTAGCTACGGTTTTGGCCTCCTCGCCTCAACCCAAGCTTCAAAAATACCTATTTTGATACCTAAGGGCATACCCGAGCCGAAGGCTATCACAAAACCTCACAAGAAACACCCAACACCCAATTTCATCCAACTGAAACGCTGTAAAATGGTTTTAACCCAAAATCAAATTTAAAACATAAATCACTTTTCATGTGTTTTTAAATAGTGAAATTGCACAAGATTAGATATAGCACCCTTAAACATTTATACAGCCTAGAGTCCTACCTCAGTGAGTCAAAAACTCGACGTCTCGATCCATGTGCAAAATTGAGCTTCGTCGAAATGAAATTTTGTCTAGATGGATGCATAGAGCACGATGCCTATAACAAGGATCAGTTGTTGGTCTGTCAAAAACAAATCCCCGAGCCCCTGAGAAGATAAAGAAAAGGCAGAGAGAAAAAATAAAGAAACTTAATCGTTAAGTTTTGAAAATATCTAACTCTAGATATTTATAGGCCTCCAAAATATCTTCTTTTTTGAAATTTTTGAAATTCACACTATAACTTCTTGCAGCCCCCGGGACCAACCCCGCATGCTTATTTAAACCAAAACATGCATCAAAACGCATATAAGCCTATTAAAGTAAAAATGCCAAACATGTTGAAAAACACCGAATATATATATATATATATCAAAATAAAATGGTACAGGGTCTCACAACTCTCCCCCCTTAAGGAATTTTGCCCCCAAAATTTACTACAAGGTGATGAGGTAAACAACTCTGGGTTTCTAGCATGAACCCCAGACTCAAGCTCTCAAGTCGCTTCTTCAACCCTGTGATGAAGTCACTGAACTTTGACAATAGCAATTGTTCTCCCCAACAACACTTGGTCCTTCGTATCTAGAATCTTCACAGGACGCTCCTCATACGTGATATCCTCATCAACTCGTAATTCGACCCAATCCAAAACATGTGACGGATCTGGCTCATACTTCTAAAGAATGAAAACGTGAAACAGTTGTGCACAGATGCTAACTTAGGTGGCAAGGCCAGACGGTATGCTACTACCTCGATCCTTTCTAGGATCTCAAAGGGTCCAATAAAGCGCGGTGATAGCTTTCCACTACGGCCAAATCTCATTAACCCTTTACGTGGCGAGACCTTCAGAAACACATGATCTCCCACGGTAAACTCAAAGGTCTCCTTCTCTAATCGGCATAACTCTTCTAGCGGCTCTGTGCTGTCACGAGACGCTGACGAATCACTGCAATCTTCTCGGCCGTCTCCCACACTAGGTCGGATCCCAAAACAGTGGTCTCACCCACATCTGTCCAACACACCAGCGATCTACACGGCCTACCATACAGAGCCTCATACGGTGCCATCACAATACTGGACTAATAATTGTCATTGTATGCAAACTCTTCCAATGATAGAAGATCCTCTCAAGAATCCCAAAAATCAAGCACACAGGCTCTCAACATGTCCCTTCAAAATATGGATGGTCCTCTCAGACTGACCATCGATCTGTGGGCGAAAAGTTATGCAGACAGTTAAGCTCGTCCCCAAAGCCATTTGAAGACTCTGCTAAAAGCGTGATGTAAAGTGTGGATCTCGATCAGAAACAATAGTCACAGGTACTCCGTGTAGTCAGACTATCTCCCGAACATACAATCTACCCAATCTGTCCACCGAATCCCTTACTCGAATGGGAAGAAAATGTGCCGACTTTGTCAGCCTATCAACCACAACCCAAACAGCATCATATCCCGCTAGCGATCGAGAAAGTCCTATTACAAAATCCATTGTGATATTCTCCCACTTCCACTCAAATATAGACAATGGCTGTAACAATCTTGCCGATCTCTGGTGTTCCACCTTTACTTCCCAACAAGTAAGGCATCGAGAAACGAACCGGATCACATCCCTCTTCATTCCTGTCCACCAAAATTGATGACGCAAATCATGATACATCTTCGTGCCTCCTAGATGCAGTGCAAGACGTGAATGATGGAACTCATGTAGCACCTCAGCACGGCACGACCCTGGCACAAACAGTCACCCTGTCAACCTCAAATTCTGATCTGAACCCACCACCCATCCTTCTGTGTCCTTCCCACCAGCAATGCGATCCCGTATCATCTGAACCTCTTGATCAGTTCGCTGAGCCTCTAACACGAGTTCAACCAATGCGGGCTGTGAAGCTACTGAATATAAACTCGCACATCTCCCTTTCTCTCCGAGATGGAGATCAAACTCCCCAACATCTCTAAGCATATCCCATTCTCGTATAGCTACAAAAGCTAACGAACCATGAAATCTCCTACTGAGCGCGTCAACTACAACATTTGCCTTTCCCGGGTGGTACTACAAATCAAAGTCGTAGTCTCCCAACAAGTCCATCCATCGTCGTTGGCGAAGATTCAAGTCTTTCTACAAAAATAAGTATTTTAAGCTCTTGTGATTAGAGAAAACCTCGAAGTGCTCACCATATAGATAATGCCACCATGTCTTCAAGGCAAAGACCACGGCTGCCGACTTCATATCATGCGTCCGGTAGTTCTTCTCATGTGCCTTCAACTGTCGTGAGCCGTAGGCTACAACCTTACCTCCTTGCATCAATACATAGCCCAAACCGTCGTGTGATGCATCGCAATACACTGTATACCCCAGGCCTCGCTATGGAATAATCAACATTGGTGTACTGGTCAATCTCCTCTTCATCTCCTGGAAAACTGACTCACAGGACTCGCTCCACATGAACATAACTCCCTTCCGCGTCAGACACGTCATAGGTGCTGCCAACTTGGAAAAGTCCTTGACAAATCGCCAATAATAACCTGCCAAACCCAGAAAACTACATATCTCAAAGACATTCTTCGGTCGCTACCAATCCATCATAGCATCAGTCTTCGACGAGTCCACTGATACCCCATCCTTCAACACCACGTGTCTAAGGAATCTCACCTCTGACATCTAGAACTCGCACTTCTCGAACTTCGCATACAAGCGATGTTCTCTCAGAAGCTGCAAGACAACATGCAGATGCTCCTCGTGCATCTCTCTCGTGGGTGAATGGTTCAGAATGTCATCCACGAATACCACCACAAAACTATCCAGATAAGGGTGGAAGATACAGTTCATCAAACCCATAAAAGTCGTAGGGGCGTTCGTCAAACCGAACGGCATGACCAGAAACTCGTAGTGACCATAACGAGTATGAAAGGCGATCTTTGCTATGTCCTCATCTCTAATCCTTAGCTGGTGATACTCTGACCTTAAGTTAATCTTCGAAAAGAAGCGCGATCCCTTCAACTCATCAAATAGGTCATCAATCCTAGGCATAGGTTACTTGTTCTTCACTGTTACCTGGTTCAGCTTCCTATAATCTATGTGCAGTCTCAAAGATCCATCTTTCTTCTTTACAAAAAGAGCTGGGGCTCCCCACGGAGACGTACTCACCGCACAAATCCCTTGTCAAGCAACTCCTGTAACTGCACCTTGAGTTCTCGCAACTCAACAAGTGCAAAGCGATACAATGGCATAGAAATGGGAGCTGCTCCTGGAACAAGATGAATAGAGAACTCCATATCTCGGCTCGGTGGTAACTCAAACAGACATTAGGAAAGACATCTGGGTAATCACCGACCACAGGGGGTAGCTCTCCTTGAACCTCACCCAGCTCATCCAACCTGAGAGCAAAAAAGAGGAAACCCAAGTTCCCTCGAACTCGAGCAGCAGGGCATAAACACCAAGCCCTCTTCCCGATCACCTACAAAGTAGAAGCAGTCACCCTCCGACGTACAAATTAACACTCTCTACCGCTCACAATCTATAAAGGTACGATAGGTAGTCAGCCAGTCCATTCCTAGGATGACATCAAATGTGGTCATGTCTAGAATGATAAAATCAAACTCTCAACAACGATTGGCGACTCCTAACTCACAAGATCTGCAAACTCTACTCAACACCACATTCCCATTAACTGGGGTCTCTACGCTCAATGCACTACCCAACGGGTCTATCCATAACCCCAATGCAGATACAAAGGCAGAGGAAATAAAAGAATGTGATGCTCCCATGTCAATGAGAACACTAGCCCATGATCTAAAGACTAGAAGAGCACCTTTGATCATGGCTGGAGTAGCTGTAGTATCATATGCAACTGGTGCTTTAGAAGCACTGCGATCAACAAGAACATAAGCCTTGGCATGCGGTGGTCTGGTCTGCCTACCATAACCCTGAGTCATCGGCTGCCTCACAGACTGTGCTGAAGTACCTTCCTCTGTAAACCTAGACGTCTGGGCCCTAGGTTGCTGAGGAGTCTGCCGTCTCTGCGCAATGGAGCAGTTAGTGCTCCAGTCGCACCCTAGAGACTCCCTTCCCGGGGACAGAACTTACGAATGTGCCCAGACTCACCACACCCAAAGCATACTGGTGGATCTATCGCCTGTGACTGGATAGACGCTGAACTCTATACCTGGCCCTTCTGCGGGCACTCAACAAAACAATGCCCCGGCTATCCCCATCGATAACAAATCAGCCCTCTCTACTCTAGCCTTCTTGCCGAGGCCACTAAAGGTGCAGGTGTGGACGACTGCAGCTGATACCAGCCGACAAGATGAGAACTAGGTCCAGACGACCTCTGCCGCTTGCTCCTGCACCTCTGGAACTGTGCATCTCCACTGCCCTACTGACTCCCACTCTCTCTAACCTCCTAGTGCACAACTCCTCTGTAGATACCATCTCAACTGCGAATCGCGACAGATTCGCAAACCTGACCACATACTGGACCACAGAAAGATTCTCATGTACAAGAGAGAGGAACTCCTCTCGGTATGTATCTCTTAAAGATCTTGGGAAATAATTCTCCAAGAAGACTCTCGTGAAAGCAGCCCACGTGTCATCTACCATGATCTTAGCGAACTTCCACCACTCCCTAGCATCTTCCCATAGTTGGAACGCCGCTAACTTCACCCACAAAGCATCCTCCTCAATATCCAGAGTATTGAAGATAGCTGTGGTCACTTTCAACCACTCGGTAGCAACTTTGGGGTCCGGCTCCCTAAAAAAGCTCGGAGGATCCAACTTTCGAAATTCCCTCATAGCCACAGTAGCTCTTGGCACAGGAGCCCTCACTCTAGCCCTGGATGTCTCAGCCATAGCTCTCACAGTGGCAAGCACCTCCTACATGATGTCAGCACCGCCCACCTGTTCCTATGGGGCATGAACGTCTCCCTCCTCAGGAACCTGAACATAAGCACGACCTCGGCTACGGCCTCGACTACAACCCCATCCCCGTCCTCCCCGCCTGGACATAATTCTATATAGAGCAGATATTAGGATAAGCTTTCCTACTGCATGTTATTTCTAACATAAGTACATAATGCACGTAATCATGCTAGCACGTAGCCACTTAGAGTTATGTAAACACTTCTCACATACCAAGGAGAACCAACAAGATAGACTCATCCATTTGGATAACCTATTTAGATTCCTTGCTAGAAAACACGTTGGCCAAACGCGTTTCTAACTTGGCTTCCAAATCTGTTAGTCCAAATGCCCTAAAGCAAGACTCATCAATCCTGAGATTCAACTTCCATACCCACATATACACAAATAGTCATGCAAAAAAGGCTAACAGCATGTTATAAGAATATTTATACACATACAAGCAAGCATTAGTAATCAACCTCACTAGGTGATAGACCCTCTTCCCATGGCTCTTAGATTTTTAAACCCAGAGCTCTGATACCAAGTTGTCATGCACTAAAACCCGAAATCACGTGAAAATCCACCAAACATTAGTTTTAAGAAATATAAGTTTTCATACATTCAAATCTACCTGTTGAAATCAAATAAAAACCCAACATGCATCTCTCATAAACAGTAAACATCCTGTATATTATGCATAAGTATATTGCCCCAAGGTGTACAAATGTGCCTACAAGCAGGCATATAAAAAGGAAAACGAGTAAAGTTTTCCACCATCACAGGCACCACTAGATCAACTCCTCGTGATATCAACCTCCAAACTTGAAAATAGTTTTACAGCAAAATCTCACACCAAGAACCGAAGCCCAATAGAAATAGACTATAAAGCTGTAAAGCAGAATATATAATCATATGGTGTGAGCTAACTCAACCACAAGTAAAACCAGGCATTATAACTAGTGCAAACAACAGTTAAAGAAAACTATAATCAAAATGTTACTTTCCACTCAGATTACACAACCGAGAAAAGAAAAAATGAATTCTATGTACCGACTCCATCACAAAGGAACAGATGTAGCAACTATAGACTCCTACCCCTTTATCCAATCCCTACACATCGTATGACCGGTTAGGTAAGTGCAAGTTTTATACGAAACCACCACAACGTAAAAGCTTAGTTTACGGGTTCAACAACCCGACGGAGCAAAGCACCCAACCACCTTCTTTACGTGAACTACCCCGAATGAACAAAAGGTACCTACTCTGCACACGTTTTCAAACTTTCACCTAGGAAAACTCGTGCCAAATACCCGCTATCCCAGTACATCTAGAGAATTATTTTACCAAACCAAAATGTTTTTACATTTATACAAAGATCCATCCATTAACATGGAGATCAAACAAACATATAGATCCATCCATTAACATGAAGATCAAACCAAAAACATTTTCAAAGATGAGTCTCAACCCCAAAGATTAGCTCCAAGCCTTCAAAAACAAGTTTTTCCACAAAAATTGAACCTTTTTTCCAAAAAAAACCCAACCTTTTTCTCAAAAGAATCACCAAAATGCTAACACAAACACCCAGCACTTCAGTCGACTAGACCCTACCTCTAGTCGACTGAAAAATCCTCTAGAAAAAGCAAAATTTCGAAACAGAGGCACTCAGTCGACTGACCCCATCAGTCCAATCGACTAACCCCATGAGTCCAATCGACAGACCCTCCCAACTCAAGATCTAGTCGACTGAACCCATGGGTTCAGTCGACTGACCTTACCCAAAAAATGATTTTTAGGTACAATTTTAGCCTCCTCGTCTCAAACCAAGCTTCAAAAACACCTATTTTGATACCTAAGGGCATACCCGTGCCCAAGGCTATCACAAAACTTCACAAGAAACACCCAACATCTAATTTCTTCCAACTGAAATGCCAAAAAATAGTTTTAACCCAAAACTGAATTTAAAACATAAATAACTTTTCATGCACTTTTAAACGGTGAAACAGCACAAGATTACATATAGCACCCTTAAACATCTATACAGTCTAGAATCCTATCTCGGTGAGTCAAAAACTTGATACCTCGATCCACGTGCAAAATTGAGCTTCGTCGAAATGAAATTTTGTTCGAATGGATGCGCAGAGCACAATGCCTATAACAAGGATCGGCTGTTGGTCTGTCAAAAACCAAGCCCTAGCCCCCTGAGAAGTTAGAGAGAAGGTAGAGAGAAAAAAGAGAAAACTTAATCGTTAAGTTTTGAAAATATCTTTTGAAAATATCTAACTCCAGATATTTATAGGCCTCCAAAATATTTTTTTAAAAATTTTTAAAAGTCGCATTGTAACTTCCTGCAGCCCCCAGGACCAACCCCGCATGCTTATTTAAACCAAAATATGCATCAAAACGCATATAAGCATATTAAAGAGAAAATGACAAAATGTGTTGAAAAACACCGAATATGCATATATATATATATCAAAATGAAATGGTACAGAGTCTCACAATTCTGCTGCGGAGTGTCAGGTGTAATCAATTGGGATGTAATTTCCTCTGATGACAAGTAGTCCTTAAACTCTCCAAAAAGCACTTCAAGAATCTGGGTATTTGGCAACGAAATCAAGCGATAAAAATATATTTCGTCGTTAAAGGTAAGTTAAAGGCGAGGAAATTCATATTTCGTCACTAAATAGAATAGTTTTGGAGAGAAAAATACTTTTTTGTCACAAATTGTGTTACGTTTTTAATGAGGAGTGAGGCTAATATGTTCGTCGGTAATAGTCTTATTTTATCTCTAAATAAAAGACTTTTGGCGAGAAAAATATTTTTTCGTTGCAAATTGCATTATGTTTTCTACAACGCCATAGTTTCGTCGCCAATGACACACAATAAAATTAGCAGAAAGCACCTTTAAGTTCCCGCCATATTTTTTATTAGGCGACAAAAATTAATTTCGTCGTTAAAATGTCATATAACAAAATTACCTAATTTATGTAAATATATACAAATTAAAATTTGAAGTATATTTTTAGAAATAAAATTTTTAGTTTTGAAGATTTATACTTATATATTTATATTTTAAAGATTTTATTATATTTATACTTACAATTTTAAATTTAAGTTAGATCGTAAAAATATAAAAATAAAATTTAAAATTATAAATTTTAATCAGTAGTTTATCTTTTAAACTTTTAATAAATTTTAAAAGATAAATTACTACTAAAATATTCAACAATGATCTAAAAATGATGTGTGTTTTAGAAATTTGTATTCTTCAATTACCTGTATTCAATTTTATTCAATTAAGAAATTAATCATTCTTCTTCATGTTCAACTCCAAACAAACCCTTGGATCCCAAAAATCTCACCATATTTCAGCGTCTTAAGAAACTCTTGGTTTCTCAAAAAATCACTCCATGTTTTGCACTCGGGGCCTTACCAAAAAAACTCATTCTCCTTGTTTTGCACTAAGCGTAGATCATCTTCATCGTCGGTGTTGTTCGTCTTCTACGTCGGCATCGTTCGTCAACTACGTTGTTGCCGTTCAATTGTCTTCGCACCATTCATCGTTGATCGTCTTCTACCGTCGACGCCACTCAATCATCTACTCACGTCGGCACTGTTCATTCATCGTCTACCTTCGCTGCGCCTCTCACACCGTTCGATAGTCTTCAGCGTGCGCCTCTCACTCAGTTCGTCTTTGGTGCAGCCGTTTTATCGCTTCTAGGTTTTTCTAATCTGTGTGTGTGTATTGTTGTGAAATTGTATTTTGAATGTGAGGTATTAGAATATTGGTGTGGAGACCTGGTCTAGGTTATTTATTATTAAATATATTTTATTCTTTAATAAATTCTATTAATATAATTAAATTGATGAAGATAATTTCGATGATAAAAATTGTACGTTGAATGGGGTGGCACGTGTGGATACCTCGGGATATTAATTTATAATATAATTTATGATGTTAAAAAATTTCAAGTAATGTAAATTTAAAATTTATCAAATTAAAGTGAAAGTTTAAAGAAGATGATTTTTTGTAATATAATTGAGAACTAAATGGAATTCTTTTAGAATTATTGAAAAAGAAAAAAAAAAGAGGTTTTAAAAAGTTCACCTCGGCCGAAGTTGAGAATTAGAAAAACAAAGAGAAGATAAATGGAGCGCGCGTCGCGCGACCAGCCACTGCCCCGCTGGCGACCTCACTCTGACCACCTCGAGCCAGCGCCACTGGCGTCTTTTTCTTCGGTTCCTCTTTTTCCTCTTCTCTGCGTATTCACCATGGATGAAGCTAAAAGCTTGAAGATTTGATTGATTTTCTTCCACTCACTCAAATTAAAGAAGCTAAACATCAAATTAGAGGCTACACGGGGATTAATTCGTGCCTAAGGAGCCGGATTTGTTGATGGCCAAAAATCTAAGGTTCTGAAAAATTGGAGATTTTGGATCAATGAGGTAGGATTTTGACTACTTGGTGATATTTTGTTTTGATATATGTTGGATTTTCAGTTTACCCCTAAAATCCTGAAATTTTGAGAGTATTTGGTTAAAATTTTGGTTTAACTCATGATTTAATGATGTGATTTTATGATATTTTGGTACAGTGATTAAATTGGAAGTGAGTTAATTGAGCCAGATGAGGGACTTAAGAATAAGATAGAAATTCAGTGGTCTGGCATCATGGCTTTGAAGGCAAATTACCCAGATGATGAACCTGGGACTTTGGATGTAGTGGTAATTTCCTTATTTTTATTTCTAAAGTAGTAATCCCCCTCATATTATTGTTAGCACTTTTATCGGTATTGTTAGTACTGGTATTGGTAACGATAGTACTTCTGCTTCTATTACTATTGCTGCCACTATATCATAAATTATTATGACAAAGGGGGGTTCTTCTCTTTGTTTAGCTTGCTAGACAACCTCTGTTCTTCAGGGAGACCAATCCACAACCCAGGAAGCATACCTTATGGCAGGCAACAGCAGATTTTTCTGGTGGACAGGCAAGCATAGACAGGTACTATATATAAACTTTTTATATTCACATATGTGGTGATTTCTTGCACTTTGCTTGTATTTATACGACCATATTTCAAATATAAGCATATTAATGCTCCTTTTCTTCATCATAAAAGAATTTCGTAAGCGGTTGTGCATCTTAAAGTTTAGGTTTTTACATGATCTTTGGCTCTTAGAAGTTTCTCTTAAAAGTTTCATAACTAATGACGCATTTTAAAGAAAAGACAATCACAATCTTTATTTTCAATGGTGTAATATGTGTAGGACTAGCGAGGAATATTTGAACCTTTCTTTTTGTGGTATCCTGTGTCTTTGGCTTTACGACATTGCTTATTTTAGATTGTGGATTCTTGTTGGACAGCCCTGGCTTCTCTCCCTCAAATGTTGTTGATTAATTTTAGGGGGTTTTTGTGGACTTCTCTTTTCTTCTCTATATTTTTTGGTTGTTTGGTTGGAACGCAATGGTAGGATATGTGAGGACAAGTTTGAAGTTATTGATTCTTATAGGATAGTGTTTGTTATTTTTTGTATATAAACATTATTTAATGATCGTGAATCATGTGTGTTGTTTTATTGAAAAACTTTGGAAAATCGTAAAATTGATTTGATTTACGGAATACTTAATGTGAAATATAATTGATATTATCATTAAAGTTTGAAGTAAATATCAAATGATGAGATACTATGTTAGGTGGATACGTGAGATTTTTGTTGTTAAAATGGAAAGATGAGATTGTTTTGAATGAATGTAATTAGTATACTAATCTAGTGAAGTTCATGTATGATTTAATACTCATGGAGATGAATGCAATAGTAATAAAATGATGAATGTTAGTCATTATATAGTTTAAATTGTGATTGGGTATTGATATCCAATTGGTGCCTGAGTATATATATATATATATTGTGATTTGAGTTTTACAGGTTTACAGGTAAATTTTGAGATAATCCAAAACACATAGGAGATTTTGTCGAAATTTTCAATTTTTATAGTTAGAATAATTTTAAAGTTTGATTCAAATATATAAAAACTAGCATGTTGTTTGGTAATGGATAACAATTACAATAGATTCTATAAAAGTGTAAAAGAAGTTTAAAACTAGTATGTTACTGGTGTACATGTCAGATTTGACAAGACTATTTACTTAGACATGCTCAAGATGTGATGACCTGACCAAAGTATGCTCTTTTTAAATTTACTGTGTGTTATACTACTTGTAACTCTAGAAATTATATAAATAAGACTTTAATTAATAGTTATGATATGAAGCTTTTCAAATAGGAACTTCAGGGATAAAAATGAAAAACTATCACATAGAGGCTTGGGCACCGGCACTAATACTTCCGTAGCAACTACCGCTAACATCTTTGTAGTGACTAAACAAAGTTGTTGAAACTCTCAGGACATGAACGAATATGCCCGATTATGGGTTTCGGCTCATTTTTGTATTTTTTTAAAACATAGGTTTGCAAATAGGAACTTCATGGGTAAAAATATAAAACAGCCATGGAAAGGCTTGGGCTCTGGAACTATCACCTACGCAGTGACTAAACAAAGTTGCAAGAACGCATATTACATGCACGAGACGACGCTTGATTGTTGGTTTGAGCTCCGTTTTGCATGTAGGTTGACTTTTTCTCCCACATTAGAACCAAAATAGGCAAACTTGGATTTTGACACCTTAAGTGAGATTTAGGCACACGTATAGGGTGGCTTTTTATCTTGAACTAATAGTCATAAATGGGTAAATTAGGCTTCAAAATTGCCGAATGACCTCCAAATGGAGTCGAATTTGATACACATTGTGGTAGTGCCACACTTGTCATTTAGGAATTGAACATGGACATCAAATTTGAGTTTGTGATGTAAATCTTTCTCTTATATTTGATTATGATGTTATTTAATTTATATATAATATGATTTGTGAGAATTTGACGTGATTTTTCTATTGTATTTGCAAATTGGATATGCATTGAGTTGGTAGGGAACGTTATGGACAAGATATATATTGGTTATGAGATTTTGTAGTTTTTGTTTTATTTTATCAGACATTGATATGGATTTGTACTTATTTTTGGTTGGTTGTAGTATTTTGATGTACTCTAATTTGTTTTGTTAGACATGTTTTATTTTTTATTATATAATGGTCAGGTTAGATTCCTTATGTTTGTATATTATACAGGTTAAATGGTTAAATAAATAGGTACATAGATTTTTAAAAAATTACTTTTTACGATGAAATAGATCACAAATGACCGTTTTTAACGACAAAATTAATAGCTTATCTTTGTCTCAAAATATTTTTTAATTGCAATTTGTACTATTTGCGATAGATTTTTTTTTGTTGCCAAATATAACCTTTTGCGACAAAAATATGTTTTTTGTCGCAAATTATAACCTTCTTCGACAAAAAATATTTGTCATCAAAATGTTGCGACAATGATATTTCGTCGCTAATATTACATTATGCGATGAATTTTTTTGTTGTCTTAAATTTCTAATTCGAAACGATACCAATGTTCGACGATAAAAAATATTCGTCGCTAATACTATCTTTTGCGACGAAATTATTTGTCGTCATAAATTTTTATTCAAAATTATGATAATTTTTAACGATGAATTCTATACATAGGCAACAAAATAATAATTTCATCATGAATAGGAATTTGCGACAAGGCTATGGCGACGAAATGAGCGACGAAATGTTTTCGTCTCCATTAGTTTTAGCAGCGAAATGACCACTTTTGGAGACGAATTGGTTTTGTCTTTAAAACACCAATTTCTTGTAGTGGAGGTATTCCCCATCACGATCGGATCGTAGTGATTTGGTACTTTTACCCAGACGTTTTTTCGCTTTCGCCTTGAATTCTTTGAATTTCTCAAAGCATTCAGACTTACGGTGCATCAGGTAAATGTATCCATACGTTGAGTAGTCATCAATGAAACTGATGAAATACTCAAAGCCACCTCTAGCCCAGATTGTCATAAGACCACACACATTAGAATGAACCAGCTCCAACGATTCTTTAACCTATAGCCTTTCGCCAAAAATGGTCTCTTGATTATTTTACCTTCTAAGCAAGATTCACAGACTCGAAGTGTCTTCACTTCTAATGAACTCAAAAGTCTATCTGCTACCAGTCTGTTTATTCTTTTTAGAGTAATATAACCCAAGCGTAAGTGCCAAAGAAACGTTTGATTCATTAAAGAATGAAATTTTTCCTTATATGTTATATAGATATATTATTCGTTTCAGTCAGTTGTAGTATAGAAGAGATTGGAATAATAATATAAAGATCATCCACCAATGTACCAGAACAGATAACCCGTTTATTATCCTTAATAACCACATAATTATTAAAATAAACCAAATATCTGTCTTTAGCAAATTCATAAACAAAAACTAAGTTCCTTCTAATGACAGGTACATAAAGACAATCTCTCAATATTAAAACTCGATCTCTACCAAAACTAAGAGTGACATCTCCTACTGCAATTACTGCTACCTTTGTATTATTGTCCATATGTAGGTAAATCTCCTCATCACTAAATTATCGGGTTACCTAGATGTGAGACCCTAACCCTCTTTTTTTTTGGGAAATGGTCCAAGTGTTCATGGGAGTAAGGATTTAAGTTTGATCTTTGCTTCTTCTGTTTAGTTTTTCTCCCAACGTTGACCGCTCGAGCGGTGGGTATGCGCTCGAGCGGGCTGGTGGTAGAGAGTGGGTCTGGATGGTGACCACTCGAGCAGTGGTTGTCCGCTTGAGTGATGGTATGGCAGAGGAGTATGTCGGTAGGGGTTTGCTCGAGCGGTGCTTGCGCGCTTGAGCGGTGGAGGCCTAGCGCGAGTGTTTTTGACGCATGTTTGGGTTTTGAGATTATGCGGGGTTGGTCCCGGGGGCAACGAAAATTTGCGATGCGAATTTCAAAAATTAAAAAAAAAAGATATTTTGGAGGCCTATAAATTTCTGGAGTTATATATTTTCAAAATTTAACCCTTAAGTTTCCTCCTTTTTCTCTCTGCCTTCTCTCTAACTTCTCGGGGGCCTGGGGTTTGATTTTCAACGATCAGACAGCATATCCTTAGTATCGGCATTGTGGTCTACACATCTATCCGGACAAAAATTGATTTTGACGAAGGTCAGATTTGCACGTAGATCAAGGCATTGGGTTTTTGACCCAACGAGGTAGGATCTCAAATTCTACTGCTGTATAAGGGTACTGTGTGCAATTATAGGTATTTTGACTGATTAAAATGCATGGACAACTGATTTATGTTTTGTTAAATCGGGTTTTGGTTTAAAAGGGGGTTTGGTTGATTTCGGGCTGATGAAAACGGGTTTTGAACTGTTTCTTTCGAGATTCTGTGGTAGTTCTGGGTTTGGATATATCCGAGGGTGTTAAAAAGATGTTTGGAGGCTTTATATTGTGGTTGAGATGATAGTTATTGAGTGTTTGAGGGTTTAGAGGCTTAGAACACCAAGAACAGAATTTTTTGGGTTCTTCTTGGGTGGTAGCTCGCTCGAGCGCCCAATGTTCGCTCGAGCGGACTAGCTGCACAGGGCCATTTTATTTTGATGTTATCTCTCTCATTCGGAATCGTAATTGGGTCGTTCTTGTACTCAAATTGAAGCCCCGAAAGTTTTCTTTCCAATGGCACCTCTCTCACCTTAAAATTCTTTTTGTAGAAAAGTTATGACAAAAAGAGTGAAGGTGTGTCAAGATTTTCAAATCGTTTTTTCATCCATTTTTGGCCAAATGCTTGGGAAAGGTTATTTTTCATTCGTGTGAGCCCTTTTGATCAAGTCTCTTATTCTTTGAGAGTTTGTTTGTGGGTGTTTCACGTGGCCCAGCTGTCGGGACGTGATAGTGACGATTGCCCAATTTTGCTGCATATAGTTATACGCTTTTCACCGGTTAAAATGCTTATATATCATGTTTTATGTTTAAACCTTATTTCGGATAAAAAGGATGCTTTACGCTTTCCTGGTTTATTACATGATATAACTTGTGGATGTTGGGTTTTTAAAGGGTGCTCTTGAAAATGGTGAAAAATAGTAGTTTTTGCGAAAATCTCGACATTTTATGTTTTGGAGGTTTGGAGCTAACCCTTGGAGTTGAGTCTCAGGTTTTGAAATGTTTTGTTAAAAACGGAGAAAAATATTTTGAAAATATTTTGTTGATCTCCATGTTGATGGATGGATCTAAATATACATGTATAATGTATATTTGT